>JAODUO010000905.1:172500-185000 GCA_025642075.2 Ridgeia piscesae | reverse complement strand
TGCTGTGTCCCCGCTTTAGACTGTCGTCACTAGTTGAATGAATGGTGCTGTGTCACCGCTTTAGACTGTCGTCACTAGTTGAATGAATGGTGCTGTGTCCCCGTTTTAGATTGTCGTCACTAGTTGCATGAATTGTGCTGTGCAAATGTTTGTTTGGTCTTAAACAGTTAAATTGGTGCTGTGTCCCCGCTTTAGACTGTCGTCACTAGTTGAATGAATGGTGCTGTGTCACCGCTTTAGGATGTCGCCACAAGCTTAATGAATGGTGCTCTGTCGCCGTTTTAGAATGTCGTCACTAGTTGAATGAATGGTGCTCTGTCACCGTTTTAGATTGTCGTAACAAGTTGCATGAATTGTGCTGCTGCAAATGTTTGCTTGGCTCTTTCAGACACAGTTGATTGAATACATTAAATGTCTGTCTGACTGCTGACTATCTTTATATTTATCTGTTTGTCTGTCCGTCCGTCTACCTGTCTGTCTGTATGTATGTCTATATATATGTATGTTTCAGACGGTATATATCAGTCGGCCTGTATCAGTCCGCCTGTGTCAACCTGCTGTGAGAGCCTGACTGAATTAGACAGCATAATTTTATATCAGTCGGCCTGTATCAGTCTGCCTCTTTCAGCCAGCCTGTATTTGCCCTGCATTTTTCAGTCGGCCTGTTTCAGCCTAAACGTATCAATCTGCCTACATCAGTCTGCCTGTATTGGCCTGCCTGTTATATCCTGCCTGAATCAGTCGACCTTAATCAGTCGGCATGAATCAGTCGTCCTTTATCAGGCGGCCTGTATCAGTCAGCCTATTTCAGCCTGTTGTGAGAGCCTGTCTGAATTAGTCGGCATGTATAAGGCGGCCTGAATCAATGTGCCTGTTTCAGCCTGTCAGAATCGGTCGGCCTATATCAGTCTGCCTGTAAGGCCTGCCTGTGAGATTAAGGCCGACTATTACAGGCCGACTGATATAGGCCGACTGACTAAGGTCGACTGATTCAGGCCGACTGAAACACACCGCAAGGCTGAAAAGGCAGGCTGACACAGGCAGACGGATACAGGCCGACTGATTCAGGAAAGCTGAAATAGGCCGACTGATCAAAGCAGGACGCTACAGGCCGGCTGACACAGGCCGGCTGACACAGACCGACTGATATTTGCTCATATAGATATGTGCTCCTTTGAATTATTTGTTTTCACACAACAAATTCAAGAGTCAACTTAAATACTTAAATATTACACTCTGAAAAATTATAATTACGACCATGTCATGTTGTTGAATGTGAAATGTTGTTTGCTTGTTTGTGTAATTTTGCAAATTTTGCAATACTATAATACTTATGTATATTAAAGACATAGAGAAACTCAACTAACCATGTGAAATAGGGATGAATCGGTGTGTTTGCAATTCCTTTTCCCCTATTTAGCATAATTGGAAGCCTTATTTATACATTTCATTGAAAACAGACACATGTAACTACGTGGTTGAATAAAGCGAACATAAATTAATTTTCCAAAGTAGTCATATGTTCACGATTATATATACAACATTCAAAGTACATATATGTACCGTGACATCACCCAAAATGTGCCATGATGCGATGCATACTATCACAGCAGGCTGCGTCATCATTCTCCGCGTCTACCGTAACTTATCTGTCATCATACCGGTGATACCTCGTGTGTTGTCGTGTCACACATCAGGACATATACAGCACTCTCAATACAAAAACGTGATAATATCTATAAAATCTACAATACAACATCCATATTTTGTAGTTGAGTCTCCTCCTCCCCTGCAGCCTGCACCAAGACATCTGATACGGACATCATAATAAACCAGTGACATCCTACATACATTGCACAGAAACTATGAACATAGAGAACAGTGACTCTAAGATATACTTAATAAATATATATATATATATATATATACTTCTATCTGGTGTACGCTCAATCTCGTGATTTCTAGTGTTGTTAAACCACATTCATTTAGACCCATTTCATAACCAACTAAAATCTTATGTTTGAAACATCTGAAGCCACGGTAACAAACATGAGTTAATGTTAGACTTGCGAATGGGAAGAACGAAACTGGTGTTTTGTTCACTTCTTTCATCAACCGACTTCAAACAGAAATTTATATCAACTAGAGACATTGTAGACGGGACCGAATTCCCCATAAAAAGGCGGGTGGAACCTGTTACACATCAGGCTACATTTTCCAGTTATAAGAACAAAAACACAGTTACAGTACTAGTTGGAACTTCACTTGGTGGCCTTGTCGTATATATATATATATATATATATATATATATATATATATATATATATATATATATTTAAAGCACACTGTGCACCTGCCAGTGACCGCCAAATTGGTGAGAGATCGTTGTAGCGCTTAAATTTATCCGGCGTTATAAACGTTCCGGTTATCGTTTCTGCGCACGCGCGATATATGTAAAAATCATCAATGTGCAGCGAAAAGACAAAGCATTTATGGTATAAATACTACGGGTTGTTTATTAAAATGTATATAACCTCTCAGCAGTTACTTGTCGCATATTAACACGAGTTAAACAAATGTTGAGGCATATTTTGATAGCAAGCGTAAATCACGAGACTTTAGTGCGCTATTATCCGTATGTCGCTGTCGCGCTTACATTTTTCCGGTCGTTAAAAACGTTCCGGTTGACGTTTCTGCGCATGCGCAATAAATGTAAAATCATCAATATCCAGCGAAGCAACACAGCGTTTTCGGTATAAATGCCACGAGCTGTTCGTTAACTTTCCTGTGATGAATACTGTGAAGAGTTTCTTAAAATGTCGTTCAATGCAATAATATTATTACGTTTTGTATATGCGCAGAAACGTCAATAGGAACGTTTATAACGCCGAAAAAATGTAAGTGCTCTATGAAAACTAATACATCGAGGTACATTGTGGAAGTTCTAGATTCCAACAGGTCCATGCTTTGTGAGAGAGTCTGTCATAGGATACAGATCTATTGGGATTAAGAACTGTCTAAGTGTCCACACTTGTGCTGATTAAACCACTCAAGATTGGATTCTTCTCTTACACAATGAGAACAACGATATGAGTGTCCGTGTTACGACACTTTATGGAGATCAGTAAGAATCACCAGACACCGCTGCACGAAGTTAAATCATGCGTAGACTAAACATGTATAAAAAGACATGACCTCAACTGGACCTAAGTAATAGATTATATTGAAACGAATCATGTTTAGTTAAGGTGATTATGGCATAAATATATCGCTGTCAGTTTCATAGCTTTTTATTCGCGTTCTTTTCCCTTCCACTTTCGCGGCATATATCCTCTTTCCCAGTTTTTCATCTCACAAATGTGTCCATATAACATTATATAAATGACAAAACGTCATTCACCCATAACTATGAATAACAATCAAGTTAACTTACAAACACATTACACACTGACACATCCAGGCAACGGTTGAAATAGATCGTGCAAAACAGTAATTACCAACTCTATAATAAAGCAATCAATTTATGCAAGAAGATATATATATATATATATATATATATATATATATATATATATATATATATATATATATATTTTAAATAAGCTCATCGAACAAAATCGTGATTGCGTGTTGCAAGTAAATTTATTTTGTATTAATATACGTCTCACATATCCAAGGTGAACATTTAATATGATACATAGATTATATTTCCCATTGCAACTGCTAAACAATTGTATACATTATTATCATCACCATCATCACCATATCATACTGTACAACCGTACAAATAAGCGATTGGGTCTAGCTCTCGTTGTCTTGTTATTACTTGTGTTCACCCAAACCACGAATTGTGCAGAAGACGTGATTTCAACCAGCAACAAGCTTCCACACTTGAAACCAGGTGCAGAAAAATAATGACAACAATTAATCCAATTAATTACATAAGACATACCATTTTATGTATCTGTGGAAATAACCTTTCAATGGATTCATTTATATATTCGTTGCATTTTACCCCAATGTCTACTAATATTTTAACAGGTGTCTGTGTATCATAGTGGCATTTTAATCATACTATTTTATTAAAAGTATTTATTTTATTTATTTAAAGTTTAAATGTACTTTTACAAAACAGTAGCTCGAAGCAACATCTGTGGAACCAGACGTGAATTACATCTCGTTTGCAACACGGAAATGCTCATAATAATATTATTATTATTAATAACAACAGTAAACAATCATGCCTTGCCCACCTGTAAATAAACAAGGAAACTAAATAAAGAAACTGAGATAAATGTTAAGAAGAAAACACAAACATAAACACTGGTAACCTGCACGCTATAAACACTGTCTAATAAAATTCACCCACTTCGAAATCATCGCAGTCGCGTTTCTGCGAACTGACCGAAAAAGGACTAGATAGAGTATACAGTTGACCGAAGAATTACACATCAGTATCCAAACAGCAGCAAATCCGTACCAAGACGGCAAGTACATGTCCTTCTGTATTACAATTGCAAAAACGTCTACTGCCATAGGAATGGTTAGAATTAGATACGCCAGGCATATGATCAGTACATTTTTACCGGACCGAATCGATTTCAAAGTCAACGCCGGCATGTTGAGGGCCTGGACAACTTCTCCCCCGATTGAGCCCACTTGTGATGTGATGTTTCGGTGTGTCCGAACAATCACGCAGAATATCCATGCTGTTGCATACACGATGACAACAATTGGTGCAGCAAGACCCAATATCAATGTAATCAGAAAAATAGCTGTCATGGCTACTAAATGTCTATTAGTTTTCACTGTGCATGTGTTCATCTGCCATGTGGTATCTCCGTGGAGGAATGATGCTGCTAAAGCCGCCCCACTAAACCAGATGCTAGCAATGATGACGTAACAGCGACGTCGAGATAGGATCTGTTCAAATCGTAGAGGTTGCGTTATGGCGACCAACTTGCACACGGTCACCCAGCACAGGCTGTGCATTGAGCTAAAAGTAAACCAAGCCGTGCACATGATGTGAACTTTTGGTAGGTAGCGAATCATTGCCCGTGCATTCGGCGTGGCGTTTGAGCAGACTGCGGCGCTGATGGGCATCGCCGTGCAGCCGTTGGCGAGATCAGACAACGTCAGGGATAACATGAAGAGCGTCGTGCGATCTTCTCTCAGTTGCGGATGTCTGACAATCACCGCGATCACAAGCACGTTCAGTGATATGTTTATAGCGATCACTGCACTGATGACGGTTGGCTTGATAGCCTCAAATAACGTTGTATTCATATTTAATTTAGATCGTCATTTATTATATACCGAAGACGTGTGAATGTTTGTCACGTCCTGTGTGGCTCCGCCGACTGCTTCAACCAAAATATACACATCCTACGAACATTGCGACCTTTCGTTGCCAAATCTGAACAATGTTGTTGATTGGCTTACGCTGTTTGCACCCGGATGTTTCAACGAGCGCAAGTGGCACAATCAATAGGCATGTACAGTGCACACGCACCAAAAGTGCATTATGTGGTTAAGAACGAGAATATACTACCGTCTCACTGCATCAATATATGAACGTCCCTTTTGTAATTGTGCGATTGTTTAACCACATAACGGATGCTGTATATATGTAAGTTTGTAGCTAATTCCACTACGTCACATAAGTATGGTTGTGACATGTAACTCAGCATATTTCTAGCACTCAGATCTCTCGTAATAAAAATCCTCGCTGAAGTGTCGTTGTAATTGAAACTAGATTATTCCGTGTGGTGATTTTGTTTCTGTTTTATAATTGCCAAATCCAAGCTCGGTATAGCGTTGAATGTTCTATTAGTCTATATATTAAACGAAGAATTAAAGGAGTAACACTGAGAGACAAAGTAAAGAGTGTGGACATCAGGAAGGAGCTAGGAGTGAATAGTATACAAGAGAAAATAAGAGAAATGAGACTACGCTGGTGTGGACACATGCAGAGAATGCAAGAAAACAACGATGAGATGAGAGCATTTGTTGACACGAAAGTGCCAGGAAAAAGACCAAGGGGGAGACCAAGAGGGAGATGGATGGATTACGTCCGAAGGGACATTCGGAAACTGCGGATCATCCCGGTGGATGCCAAGGACAGAACATTCTGGAAATCAAGAATTCGGGCCACTGACCCCATCTATTGGGATGTTCTTTGAATTTTGAGGCGTCCTTTGTATTTACTAGTGAAGCTTCTAGAATGTTCTATACAGTTAACAGGCGAGTGAAAAATACGTTCTATACTCGTCAGAGGTGGCTCTAACATGTTTAAATTTATATTGGTGGTCTGACCGTGTCTGACTGTCTGCAGCGACTAACATTGTGAACAAATTGGAACATTAGTAATAAACGGAGACAAGATAAAACCAACCAAATTCTGTAATCATATTTGTTACGCTAGTATTGTAACAGTAGTCGTCGTTTACAAAACGGGACGATGTCCTTCGAATTTTATCGAGTATGTTTATATATATGTGTAAGTGTGGATATCCATATTGTCCAGCCGTATTCAACAATGGAGCGGACGATAGTGACATTTCAGAACCTTCGAACAAGGTTTATGATTTCACCTGAAGAATGATAGCAGTAATATCGGACAAGTGATTCTCACTTCTATCTGCCAATTTATGTATCGCGATCCATACTATAAATTTGAACCTGGAGATATTTTCATTAAGAGTGGCACTACATCACAACGTGAGCGAGCGACTAGGTAGACTTAACTGATTTCTGACACTTGCAAGTTACGGAAATGTACACAATATACGGAGATGCAGTATAACTGTAAATTATTACTTTACATGTTATTCCAGCGTAAGGAAACCAAACCTTTGCTGATAATATATTAATAACGCATATGCGACGAATCCACACATTGTAATGTACATTTCGTTGTTGAATTATGTTAAGCACAGTGATAAAATAATAATTACCAGCACTTTTCATCATGATAATAAACTAATTTGAACAGTGGACTAACGGTCTTACCATTATTATTTATTTACTAACCTAATCTGGTTTGTATTACCAAACGTTTAATTATGGCTATATTGAAAGCATCCGTATATGAGCAAGACGAAACTCACAAATAAACACTTTTAACAACCATTTGATTACATTTTATATCTGTATTGTCGCTCTTCGTTCGGCTGAACAATTCCTTACTTCATACGTAACAATTAATGGTAAACAAATGTCAATTACAAAGATAAACAAATTAAAACGTTAATAAAAGTAACAAATACGCCACGTGACAGGACAACTTCACAGGCGAGACATGTCCTCTTCTTTCGCTCCCGCAACTGGAGAGTTACGTGAGACTGTAATAAAATATCGATACCTACACAAAATGAAGCCATAATTGAACGCATCACAGGAATAACATCACACATATTAGCATCGCCAAGAACACTGTATAATACCAGACGTGCCTATGTCATGGTGCTGATAGGAATATCCAAATGTCAGGTAACAATTACGAACATTTAGCTAGACCCAATAGGGCGTGCAAGTCTCGCACGCGAAAACGAGGCTGGGGGCAGTTGGGGGCAGTAGGTCCATATACTCCATGTTAACATATAGGACTTTGTTTTGTTTTGGTCGTAATAATCGAACTGTCCAGAAATAGCGTATTTCAATTATATTGTACGAAGGATTATTACAAGCAGAAGCAGTGGAACATTTTGCCGGTGACAATGATCACGGAAATCATGAATTTTAATCCGTTATTATGGTGGTTGCCATGGCAATAGCGGCAAGTACTTGTGTTTGGCGATCTTAACTAATAATGAAGAGTGCCAGTTTTCGCGCAGTACAACCTGTTTGGGCCAAACGCGTACATGGGTTATGATTATATGCATTTAGACAACTTGTCAGATATAAGTGTTTATCGAAACCACAACGTACAGCAATGTAAAACGCAAATCCCGAAAAGACACATACAGCCTAGCATCGTGTCGATTATCTGCACTACGTAAATCGCTATGTGTCTATGATAGTGTGATAAACTCAATATTAAATCGGACATTGAAGATAAGAAACGTATAGCACAAGATACTTATGAACTGATTTTCCTAGTATTCATCAGTCGGAAGCTACAATTGTCATTCATCGTTAGAATATTATTCTTGTGTCCAGTCCCCAATTAGTCTCGCTTAGTCCCCAATAAGCTCCAGTCCCGCGGAGTCACGCCATGTATCGTGACCCACTTGCAGGCCCAATTATGAACATTTAGGCAGTTCAAAATCCCAATAGATCTATATTCGCCTCTGTCGTAGAATATGGAGCTGTCTAAATACACAAAACCTCATAATGTTCATAGTCGTGTTCATTAGGGCTGACCAATTTGACCATCATATTTTAGTGTACCTCTTTTATATATGTATGTATATATATATATATATATATATATATATATATATATATATATGTGTGTGTGTGTGTGTGTGTGTGTGTATTGATTTTGTATCGACCAGGTTTTGAACAAAGCGAGTTGGTATTTCCATAGAAGCATCCATTAAAACACGATAACAGTGATGCGACTGAATGTCAACGATATAATTACGACGCATGAATCGGATACCAGACGTGACAATCTCTTGGACAATATGACAGCATAGACACCATTAATCTAAAACACAGGTGATACACTACGCGAAATAGACGATAGAGAACTAACGGACATGTCAGCGGTGGCACACGTAATAGGAGAGATTGAAACGACAAAATGACTCAAGTTACCATAGCTTCAGTTTCACTGTTTGTACTAATCCGGACACAGAACAGTGTTAACCAATCAACGATGGTGTTCACTGTGGCAAAGTACAATACGTAATTTTGGTAGAGCAAATCGGCAGTGTTACAGGTCGAAACCAACGTCTACACGACACGAATCTACACGGTCATTTGAACTCAATATGGATGTAACATTATTTGATGTTATAAAACCGGTGATCACCAGTGCAGTGATCATTATGAATATATCACTGAACGTGCTTGTGATCGCGGTGATTGTCAAACATCCACAACTGAGAGAAGATCGCACGACGCTCTTCATGTTGTCCCTAACGTTGTCTGATCTCTGCAACGGCTGTACGGCGATGCCCATCAGCGCCACCATCTGCTCCAACGCGACGCCACAGGCACGTGCGATGAGAGATTTACTACCGAAGTTTCACCTGATGTGCACGGTGTGGTTTGCCTTCAATTCACTGCACAGTCTGTGTTGGATGACGGTGTACAAAATGATCGCCATCACGAAACCTCTACGATATGAACAGATCCTATCTCGAAATCGCTGTCGCGCCATCGTCTGCTTCACTTGGTTAAGTGGGGTCGTCGTAGCGACAATGTTCCTTCACGGAAAGACAACGTGGGACATGAAGACATGCGTAGTGCGTAAAGACGGACACTCAATTGCTATCAGAGCTATATTCCTGATTGGATTTACACTGGGGCAGGTTACTCCGACTGTAGTCATTGTCTACTCCACCGCGAGGATATTCTGCGTGATCGTACGAACACACCTGAGGATCACGACGCAAGTGAACTCAGTCGTAGTTGAACTCGCCTCTGTTCGAGATGTTCCGTGGCTGACGTTGAAGTCGATCCGCTCCGGTAGAAATGTGCTGCTTATGTGCCTGGCTTCTAACTAGTCCTATTGCCGTCGACGTAGTCGCCGTAGTCATGCGCAAGGAGATGCATTTGCCTGATTCCTATAGATTTGCTGCCGTTTGGATAATGATGCAGACCGTAAAATAACTCTCAGCCATGACGTTTTGCGTTTGATCAATTTGCTGATTTTTTTTAATGTTTTAACATAGGTTCAATATTAAACATTTCCACTTGCTAGCTGTAAAGTGTAAATTTTTGTGTGAATTCATGTTTTCACGAAAACGCAGTTTGTCGTTAGAAGATAATAACAACATAATCGTAAATATAAATATACGTAAACTTGGTCATTTTACATAACTATGTTAATATTTAGAAAATGTGGAATAATTTGTCCTAATATATACAATTAAAAATACACAAATCGTCTTTTTGGTTTGGGTAAAAACAATCGGGATAGAAACGAAAGTGAAACCAAAGAAAAGCCGGTGAGTAACCAATTACGAAGTAACTTAGTGTACATAAGCTTGCACATATGTATGAAGAAATATATCTTGTTTCCAACAATATTATGTGAGCGACATAAAACCAACGTATTTCTCCCTGTTATGATATTAAATGAGGGAATGAAGGAAAGAAGGAGAGGGCAGGAGAGGTTGTAGGAAGGATGGATGGAAGGAAATAATGAAGATAGAATGGAATTGAGAGTAACATCATGTCATGCCAAATATAGAAACAGTGCCGCCACCTAGTGAATGAATGACAACTACATGTTGCTAGAGTGGCGCCACCTTGCGTAAAACCATTATTAGCACCTTAATTGGCGTTTTGAAGCTCTGACATCGTGGGACGTCTCACAAGTGATGATATACACTTGTAATGAGCCGACCAGTGAAACTTTTGTGTTGTTTACATAGTCGTACCGAGAGGCTCTTATGTGCGTAATACTCACGTCTTGTCCGCCCTTACGTCCTCCTTACAATAACAACGAACACTATGACCTCCTTACTATAACAACGAATACTATGTCCCCCTTACAATAACAACGAATACTATGTCCCCCTTATAATAAGAACATATACTAGGTTCCCTTACAATAAGTACGAATACTATGTCCCCCTTACAATAACAAACGAATACTATGTCCCCCTTATAATAAGAACATATACTAGGTTCCCTTACAATAAGTACGAATACTATGTCCCCCTTACAATAAGAACGGATACTATGTCCCCCTTACATTAAGAACGGATACTATGTCCCCCTTACATTAAGAACGGATACTATGTCCCCCTTACAATAAGAACGAATACTATACATCATCCAAAATACGATGATGGACTTCCAAGGCAGAGGTTCTCAATACCTTTGTCGCCGAAGCCCAGTGTTTTCAATCAAATGTTTGCACACCCCAATAAAAATACGACACACAGACATGTATCACAGATGCACAGGGACACGCATTTTCGTTATACTTCGTCGTTTACGTAGACAATGTTAACATATTTGTAATTGTAGTTTTGTAATTTAAGACAAAAACCTGCCTTTTGGGGAACCCTTTCACCACTGTGTGATCCCAGAGGGTCAGGACTCCGCTTGAGAAACGTTGTTCTAAGGACCATAATTAAAGGTGCGAATATGTTGTCTATCTCATCTCAATTGAGAGGGAAAAGAAGCGAACTTAATATCCGATAAGACATTTATTATTAATAACCACATGTATTCGTTCGTTGTTCAATACTTTATTAAAACTATTTACAGTTGAATAGTGTATGCCGTGTGCATACATGCATACACACGTACGTATATACAGACATTCAAACATACATGCAAACGTATGTACGCACGCACGCATGCACGCACGCGTTCGCCTACTTCTCCGGCGTTAGACTGACAACCCATTGTGATCGTTCTCACTGGCAATCGAAACCCCCGTCACCTCAACACACGCGGTCGGCGTCGGGGACACTGCCCGGTATCGCCACCTAGAGGCATCGCTGCGAACGACACACAACATCGGCTGTACGTTGCTTGCCGTACCCGCTGGTGGCGCTGCTATCTTTTTTCCTTCTGGCTCCTCGGTCGCTATTCTGATCGAGAGAGTTTGAGCCGATACCCGCTCTACCGCGTCACCGTCGGCTCTAACGCGAGCGCAGGTTTGCCGGGGAAAATCCTGGGGCAAGACGCTAGCGGCTTGACGGGCTAACCGGGGACGCGGAGTCACGTGACCGCTGTCGTCGTGACTGCGAGCCCTGTTTGGTTCCCGCCCTGTCTTATCCACCCCGCAACGGGAAGGGTGCAGCACGTGATATCCTCCGTCCAGCATCCGGTTCTGCTCACAGGAACCGGAACCCCTCGTCTGCCCTGGCTGTCTGTGTTTACCCCGTCCGCCTATCCGTTCCACCCTCAGCAGAGAACGCGAATCATTTCCTGACGCCGGAGTAGCGGTGCTGCAGTTGTCGCCACCAGAGGGCGCCGTGTGTTTCCGGACGACGCTCTGATTACGCGAATCGCCGGCGTGCCGTTTTCGTCGCTTAGCAACGATTCGCTTAAGCTTATCAAGAGCGATACACAGAAGAAAACCAATCAGCATAGCGGAGAGTGTACCAGCGGTGTACCATCCGATTTTAGGGTCGTATTCGCTTAGGGTGTATCCGTTCGCGTATTTGCTCGGCTCCATGACGTTGTAATGACGTAACACCACGAGCTCCGCCGGTGCGCTTTTGTTTCTCGCGCACGTGAGATCCGTCACCGGAAATTGGAACAGTACCGATCCGGCGCGCGTCTGTGGCTGCGCGCAGGTGGTCGATGCGCGTGCGGTAGAGGGCGCTACGCCGAAGTGTGTGACTGCGAGCCAGCGTCGCAGC
>JAODUO010000905.1:162500-167500 GCA_025642075.2 Ridgeia piscesae | reverse complement strand
ACACACACACACACACACACACACACACACACACACACACACACACACACACACACACACACACACACACACACACACACACACACACAATATATATATATATATATATATATATATATATATATATATATATATATATATATATATATATATAAATATATATATATATATATATATATATATATATATTACTACACACACATATAGTACACACACCGAAACACAGCTGCGTTGTGAAGTCAAGATAGCAAACCTATGTTGTGTACTTAGCATAGGCCACCCACATTACACTCAACGCAACACACCTAAATTGTACATGCAACGGATCACTCCGGTGTTATACATACAACTAACACCCACTCATTGTAAAACACATCAAAATACACGAAATGTAACACACCTATATCGTATAATACACGCATACGGATGCACGCACACACGCACACATACCCATACACACACGTTGTACACCAATCGACTTAACACGCTTACATAGTGTACACACATATATAACACGCCTACAATAAACACAACTTTCGTTGTGTACACCTGTATTCTACACACAACACAACACATCTACATTGTACACATACACCGTAAACCAACTACATTACTACAATAACAAATAACACACCTATGCTACACACTGACCTAACACACCTTCGGTAACGCCGACCGTGCACTGGTCACCTCTGCCTTCTCCCGTCCTAGCGTCCTTTCCTGTTCCTCGCACTAGCCGATCTACCCGTGTTCCATGCCCGCGACGGCTTGCCGAGGTCCCGCCGTGTCCCCGCGGGTACGCCGAGCTGACGCGGGTAATAACCGTGAATGCTGCGGCCGCCCACTGAATGTGCTAATTACCGCAGTATTCAGAAGCGTTATTAGGTCCAGACGTCGATTTAACGGCGCGCTCGGTTCTAACACCTGCACTAAGCTCACGGCTACAGCGAGTGAGCGTTTTGGTATCGTCCTCAAGTTACGAGCCCAGCTCTTTGAAGGCGGTGATTACCGTAATACGCCGAATAGACGACCAGGCAGCAATGCCGGAGTGACGTCACGACATGGCGGCTGAAAATGAATTTAGCCGTGGTTATTGTTTTGTTTTACGTGAAGAGTTGTTGTTTTGTTTAATAAAAAAGGTGATGAGTGTATGTAGTAGTAGTAGAGTAGTAGTAGTAGTAGTAGTAGTAGTAGTAGTAGTAGTAGTAGTAGTAGTAGTAGTAGTAGTAGTAGGGTGAGAGAGTGGGGAGAGAGGAAGGGGAAGAAGAGAGGAGAAGAAAGGAGGGAGAGAGAGAGGAGAGAAGTAGTAGTAGTAGTAGTAGTAGTAGTAGTAGTAGTAGTAGTAGTAGTAGTAGTAGTAGAGAGAGTAGTAGTAGTAGTAGTAGTAGTAGTAGAGAGAGTAGTAGTAGTAGTAGTAGTAGTAGTAGTAGTAGTAGTAGTAGTAGTAGTAGTAGTAGTAGTAGTAGTAGTAGTAGTAGTAGTAGTGATAATAATAACAGTAGAAACAACAATAATATTGATAACAATAATAGCCATAATAATTAAAGTTGTTAAATCGTTATAACAATCATCACAATGACAAAATTATGATGATGATAACAATAATAGTAATACAATAAAAATAGCAATAATATTAATATATTCTTGAAATGACATTATTTTTGTTCATTGGATTATTTACGTAAATTGAGTGACGTCCACCACATTTACCGCCATTAACACCTTCGATTAAAACAATATTTACGCTTGCATGCGCTACGTATATTCCCAGATACGGACCCCATGTTGTGTAAAGAGAAGAGAACCCCAAATATGTTTTCTTATGCAGCCGTTTCCCAAAATTCTTTCGATTGCTCATTACCCATAATCTATTACAAATCGCACGTACAACTACACACGGCAAGAAATGGGAGCGGGGGCCCTCGCTTATTGCGGTAAACATGTCGAAACGTGTCAGGCGAAAAACACGCCAATTCAATTTGCGTTTGTGCGTGACACGTTCAACAAGCCTGTAAGGGAATATAGTTTGCGCTTAGGTCATTTTCCGTACACCTGGCGTGAATGTTACTCGCACGGCGAGATGAAATGAACTGTTATTTGGAAGCAGACGAGAGTTAGGGAACCATGGTGGGAGGTCAGGATTGTGTGTGTGTGTGTGTGCGTGTGTGTGCGTGTGCGTGTGCGTGTGCGTGTGCGTGTGCGTGTGCGTGTGCGTGTGCGTGTGCGTGTGCGTGTGCGTGTGCGTGTGCGTGTGCGTGTGCGTGTGCGTGTGCGTGTGCGTGTGCGTGTGCGTGTGCGTGTGCGTGTGCGTGTGCGTGTGTACGTGTGTACGTGTGTACGTGTGTACGTGTGTACGTGTGTGCGGCGTGTGCGTGTGTACGTGTGTACGTGTGTGTACGTGTGTACGTGTGTACGTGTGTACGTGTGTACGTGTGTACGTGTGTACGTGTGTACGTGTGTACGTGTGTACGTGTGTACGTGTGTGTGTGTGTTGTGTTGTGTTGTGTTGTGTTGTGTTGTGTTGTGTTGTGTTGTGTTGTGTTGTGTTGTGTTGTGTTGTGTTGTGTTGTGTTGTGTTGTGTTGTGTTGTGTTGTGTTGTGTTGTGTTGTGTTGTGTTGTGTTGTGTTGTGTTGTGTTGTGTGTATCCTATGTTGTATGTTTTTGTGTGTGTATGCAAGTGTGTGTATGTGCGTATGTGTGCGTATGTACGCGTGTGTGTACGTTCTGCAAGTATACACATGGTAAGTTAACTAGTTCAGGTGGTGTACGGTAACAGCAAACTGGATGTTCACTCCGTCTTAACATCGCGTCGCACGTGATAAAAGTTCACCACTAATTATAGCTTAGTATTAGTTATTACCGCATCCATAATGCAAATAACGTTGCTCGAAAACATCACGTGTTTAAGTGAACAAGCATGACATGCAGACTATTTCGTCATATATGTGTCAAGCGTTACATTGGTATTGAGCGCATCCTGACTAACTCAATTTCGCCCTATTGCCATCGTGTAAATATCAGTTCGTTCGTGTCATATTCGAATTTAGTCGCATCTGGCTCGCGATCTTTACGCGTGGTTAGCTTCTTTACGTGCATGAACATTTTACAGGGAGTATTTAATGACGTTCTATATGTTTTGGTTTGCATCATGGTAGTGACAACATGCTAGGTAAAACTGCTTCGTCTTTCGGTAAAACGCAAGTGATATTGAACAGCACCCTCCCCCCAACAATCGCATCAATCTTCAAGCCCCCACTGAAGTGGTGGTATTTCATGCAAGCAACGTATATGCAGTAAATGTTTGTGCAAAACTCGTAAATTCCCCCACAGAAGGTATTACATTAACAATAGATTTGCGTGTCGATCCCCTGGCGCCACGTAACGAATAAACCCGGTAATAATCCACAGTGGAACTCTCATCACTGGAACAGGGTAATGTACTGGAAAATGTCACGGAATGTCATGTCATGTCATGTCACGTCAATTGCGACGTAGTAAAGCAATGAACTGCTCACGTAATGGTCCCATTGACGTGAGCAAGCCAATACGTCGGCTTTCTCACGACAATTCCGTCGCAATAAGGTATATTTGTGTACGCGGCGAGAGAACAATTCGTCTGAAATACGACAACGTTGATGCTCGCTGAAGTAACTAATACTAATTAACCATGAATTAGCAGACCATGGGTTCATTTAAATTAGGCTTATTCAAGATTCGCATTGATTTAAGCATGTGCAAGTAGCGATCTTCTTCGTTTAGCGAAATGGAGGGAATACATCTTGGAACGTTTTTATTGATATAATCGCATGCAAGTGATTGACATTTAGCAAAGTCATTACAAAATGCAACGATATACATGTGAATCTATATTGACTGATTAAATTTAAAGCGAGAGTGTCTGCTTCTCACCCAGAATGTATCGAACAGTAATTTATAACGGGAAGTCTTCAATCGTGAACGTGGGAAAGTTAAACATCAAAGGTTATTGCTGTTAACTCTGCTCGCCTCGCCATTATTGCTAACCAAGTTTGTTTCTTTATCATTTGAAACTTTTGCAGACAGAATCTTTCAAATTGTGAACATTGTTCGGATGTGTTAACGACGTAACTATACACAAATTGGCAAGCAGTAAACCTTCAACATGTATGCTGTAGTCATAAGAACGTAATACTAAAAAATATAGCCTATGTGTAGTCACCCTCGTTTTAATTACTGAGCTCTCCCCGGATTAACAAGAGTGTAAAAAGATCTTATATTTTTGTCTTGCGGTATTAGGTATCGACGATCTTACATAAAGGTATTCAAATCAACTATATCTTGTCATCAATTTTAACATTTATTTTGCGGAAACTAAGACATACGAAGAAAAGACGAGATATGCAGCAATCCAAGCGTAAAGCGGCCACCAAGTTTATTTAAACTGGCGCAAATGGTAAATGCGCAATGTGCTTTCAAGGTAAGGAGACAAATAAAACAACATTGCAAAGTTTCAGTTGGTATAGTTTATAGTAAACCACAACAATTAATCGTCATGTCATCAGAAAAGCTGGCAATGTAGAACGCGCAGACTCGTGGAAAGAAATCCAAAATCGTAAAATTACGCAAATTGAATGCAGCCTCCCTGCGACATGTTTATGGGAGCCGAGTTCGTTTTTTAAAGCAAAATCGGACAATTTATGTGCCATGCTGTACTTAAACGTGCTATTTCCACTGGAAACACGGCGATGCATCCATTCAAGTCAAATTGCACGCCTACGTGAAATAGCCGTCTTCTAATTAAGGGTGTTAGACTGCATTCCGCTATTACGTCGTGCGTTAAATGTATGTCCGCGAACAGGCGCGTTTGTTAGCTGTTTGCGTAGGTGTATCGCGTGATAATGCCACGAAAAACCGCGCTATTAGATAGGAACTGGGGCACTCCCCCACCGATGGAACCAAACGCGCATAGATCACGCTCAATCTCAGACGTTTAGGCGTTGTATATATATATATATATATA
>JAODUO010000905.1:100000-155000 GCA_025642075.2 Ridgeia piscesae | reverse complement strand
TCGACCAGTGCGACTGCCCCGTCAATTACATCGGTATCACGGCCTACCGAACGACGCTATCGGCTGCGTTTATCGGCGATATTGCCGTCTGAGACTGGCGCTGAAACATGCACGACATACGATATCACTTTCCACGCGCGACGTTCGCAAACCTATTAGGCTATGGATTTTGTAATTACGACTAAGTCGAGGTATTAGTGGTAATGCGTGTGTCCAACTATTAGATGCACACATCTGTTAGAGAGGCAGGGCGTGGCGTTGTTGAATAAGTGCGCGCGGTTAGAGCAAAAAGGACGCTAAAATGTGCTACCATTTTTTTTGGCGATTGGGTAATCAAGACTAATCCTACCATAATTTATATTTCATTAAACACTGCATATTTGCATGTCTATTTATTGTTGTTTTACTATAAGTTTAATATTGAATACTTTTAATAATGGAATATTATCTTATTAAAAATACCCTTATTAAATAATGATATTTTTTCAAAATAGTATTCCACTATTTCAGGCAAACTATGAAATAAACCTAATTTTTTTATTTCATAGTTAGACTTAGAGCCAATCAGCGTATCTACCCTATTATGGGATAGGCCGCCCTGGTGGCAACCTTGACAGAACATTAATTCCCTAGGTGGATGTGAGGGGCTAAAAAGTGCTGCCTCCTGACGAAGCTAGGGTAATCAGGGCTAAACGACCCCGGCTTGCGAGGATGCTATACTCACAGTTATATTTTAAAGCTTCTATGATCCGACCCTAAATTAAATGGTAATTCTATTCAACGCGGTCTCCAGGCTTTAAGGATATTCAAACGTCATTAGATTTCATCGCATGACACAGCTATTCATTATAGAACTCAGGGAAACATTCAGCTACGTTGCGATAACTACGCGAAATATATTCGTACACTTGCATGTAACTCCAATTTTCCACATTTTCATACAACTATTCCAAGGCAACATGCAATCAATGAAATTGCCCAAGCTTGGAAATTGCGGTTGATCCGGTATGCTCTTGATTTTATTTTTGTAAACCTTTGATAAATATGGTTACATTTATATTGGTAATTGTAGATATCTAATGTATCGATTGTAAAAGCAGGCTTAAAGGTTTAAGCTAAGTAATATTAAATATTGTTACAGTTATTGTCAAATATTGTTAAATAATATTTTAGTAGTGTACATAAATATGGTCAAATGGTATAAATTATTTAGAAATAGTATGTACCATTAATAGGATACGACACTTAGAATGGACTTATCCAGTTCACTTTCACTTTCACTTTACTTTATTGTCCTTAAAAGATATGCATTTTACAACTCATGATCACATCTAACATATATGGGATGGTCTCAAAAAAATGCAAATGAATTTCCAGATGTATCCACTACAAGAAAAATTCAACCGGGTGACATCAATACGACTCATTTAGCATTCAACATTCTAATGGCCACCGGCACAAAACTCCTGCTATAGCGACATGTTTTACATGTTATACAATGGTTTCTCCTTTGAGACATAAGTACATGGAAGAACGTAGAGAGCGGGTGATCAGACCCAGTAGCGACAGCACGAGCTTTCTTCAAAATTGCATGGGCGATTATTTCAATAGTATTATCCAGAAACAGTAACCATTGGCAACAGTCCGCCTTAGTAACGAGAGTCCACAAGACGACAACCTCACAGGGTTTACGCAGGGTACAATTTGTCCAGTCGCACGTGTTTGTGTGGACTCATTGATGTGAACCCGATAGACACACAAGTCAGTGGGTATGTGTTTAATAACCTTAACTAACTACAAACACACACGGACACCCTTTTCAATCAAGGCTGGTTATATCTATGATTATTTAGGACCTTTTACTCCTTCCTTTTTACTCGTCCATCTCTGTTCATTAATATTTCTACCCGTCCTTTATGCTACTTAATGTTTTTACCCGTCCATCTATGTTCAGTAACGTTTCTACCCGTCCTTTTTGCTACTTAATTTTGTACCCGTCCATCTCTGTTCAATAATATTTCTACCCGTCCGTTTTGCTACTTAATTTTGTTCCCGTCCATATATTTTCATTAATATTTCTACCCGTCGTTTTTGCTACTTAATTTTGTACCCGTCCATCTCTGTTCATTAATATTTCTACCCGTTGTTTTTGCTACTTAATTTTGTACCCGTCCATCTCTGTTCATTAATATTTCTACCCGTCCTTTTTGCGCCTTAATTTTGTACCCGTCCATCTATTTTCATTAATATTTCTACCCGTCGTTTTTGCTACTTAATTTTGTACCCGTCCATCTATGTTCATTAATAGTTCTACCCGTCCTTTTTGCTCTTTAATGTTGTACCCGTCCATCTATGTTCAGTAATATTGCTACCCGTCCTTTTTGCTACGTAATTTTGTACCCGTCCATCTCTGTTCACTAATATTTCTACCCGTCCTTTTCGCTACTTAATTTTGTACCCGTCCATCTATTTTCATTAATATTTCTACCCGTTGTTTTTGCTACTTAATTTTGTACCCGTCCATCTCTGTTCATTAATATTTCTACCCGTCCTTTTTGCGCCTTAATTTTGTACCCGTCCATCTACGTTCATTAATATTTCTACCCGTCCTTTTTGCTCCTTAATTATTTACCCGTCCATCTATGTTCAGTTATATATCTACCCGTCCTTTTTTGCTTCTTAATTTGTTTACCCGTTCACCACACGTCGAGCGATCTACCTACCGTCCAGTTATATACATACCCGTCCACAACGGGACATACCCGTCTAAATGACGGGTTAACGCATCCATGCATAAAGCCAAACATCGTCGTCGCGTTTGCGCTCTGTTTTACGTCAGCGCTAACGTCAACAGAGCTCTTTTCACCGATCACGTCACTGCCGGCCAAGCACTCCAATGGCTTCCGTCTCACGGCACGGAGCAATATGTCACTGAAAGCCGCCATGGCTAGTGCGGCTTAATTGCCCGTCCCAGTTTCGACGACGTCAATGGGATGTTGTCGTGCCAAGCTGCACGTTAACGCAACGACGTCGATATTCCGAATTAAGAGAGCGTTCGTCCAAGGTACAAAGCTATCGTGAAATCTTCAAGAGCGATGACGCCAGCTGCACGTGACACTATGTTGCGAAATTTAGAACGATTTAACGATGTCAACACAATTTCAGGTTTAGCAATATTTTACACAATGTTTAGCTATATTTAACATTTTACAAGAACTTACAACAATTAACAACAACAACAACCAGTATCTATCTCACATTACCAACATTTTATATAATTATTTAACAACATTTAGCATGAGCTGTTTTCATCCAGACCGGAAGAGGAAGTAGATGAATACAATATACTACTTTACGACTATACAGGCGGCATTTTATGTTTTTAAAACACCCCTACCATTTCCACTCTCAGTGGGTACTATTAGTCTGTTACAATAAATATTTTACAATTTTTATTATACCAATAATTGTCATGTCCACGGAGAGAGTATTCTATGTGTGCACTCTGTGACGTAATATATTCTATGTGTGCACTCTGTGACTTAATATATTCTATGTGTGCACTCTGTGAGGTAATATATTCTATGTGTGCACTCTGTGAGGTAATATATTCTATGTGTGCACTCTGTGAGGTAATATATTCTATGTCTGCACTCTGTGAGGTAATATATTCTATGTGTGCACTCTGTGAGGTAATATATTCTATGTGTGCACTCTGTGAGGTAATATATTCTATGTGTGCACTCTGTGAGGTAATATATTCTGTGTGTGCACTTTGTGAGGTAATGTATTCTATGTGTGCACTCTATCATATATCATATATCATATATCATATATCATATATCATATATCATATATCATATATCATATATCATATATCATATATATTATAATATAGAATATATCATATAGAATATAGAATATAGAATATAGAATATAGAATATAGAATATAGAATATAGAATATATAATATAAAATATAAAATATAAAATATAAAATATAAAATATAAAATATAACATATAAAATATAAAATATAATATATAGAATACAGAATATAGAATATAGAACATAGCATATTATAATTATGATGCGGATCAACCAAATCTGTTCTGTTCACATACATACAGTTAATCCACATTATAGCGCCAACCAAATTAGTGCACTTGGGGCGTGGTACGTCGGTTATTTGCTCTCATACATTTGTCTCGCGACAGCAGAAGTCAAGTATCTGTCAACACGTCGCCACATCAGTGGACAGATCAAACCCGACGCGGTGTAACGACGGGAAATGTGACGTGGATGCAAATGACGACAAACAACTGATCTGAGAAAAATAGAGTTTCCGGTGCCCAAGTCTCGCGAGACTACAACCGCCGACATAGCCGAATCAAGGCGTTCGTAAGGTTCACATTGCTTAAACCGCTTCATAATCCACGAATACCGTCCATTAGCCCATTAGAACTCGGGTAGCTTAATGGAATCCAGGGTTCATATTGCGTTAATCGAATTGGAATCCGCATCCTGCTGCGGATTAAAGATGTGAACACGGCCTGTGACACACATGTTTGTACTAGTCGCCACTACAGCGTCAAACTCCCGACGGACAGCGCGTATTGTCTGACTAAGGAAATAAATCGGACGCGTTGACTAGAACGACGTTTGCGTGCACAGACGGCGCAATCAGGTCGTTCTTTGCCAGGCGATTCCGCGTCTAAAATATACGACTTATTGAACGAAAACCGAGACAGCGCAATATTTGCGGTAAAAGTAGAACGTTCCTTTCAGAATGTCTAAGAGCGTGAAAGAAATCATGCATTACAAAATACGCGACAAGGTTTATTCCTGGAATGAAGGCTATTCTTTACCAGCAGGGACTTGAGAAGTTGAAACTTGGCCTACACGAACACCCGTGGAAATATGATAGGACTATATGTATATGTGTATATATATATATATATATATATATATATATATATATATATATATATATATATATATATATATATTTCGCACGCGAAAACAACAGAGGTCTACTACTAACGGTAAATAAAAACACATATTCCAAACACGCGGTTTTGAAACCGAGGCCTGCTGCATAAACCGCGCCGCATTTTGATGTTCCTTGCGCAGTGCATACACGTATTCACGACGTCGTATTCCGAGAACTTCCGGCTAATGATCTTGACTGGATGTTTCCGGGCAGCAGAACAAACAACTGAACTAGAACGCGTCAGACGTTTGATCGCTGTTTTTGCACCCGGTAATACGTGACATTGAAAGCAACAGCTACGAAATTAATCAACACGGATTTGTGCCGGCGTCTGCGCGTGTTACATAGATGAATGAACGCGCGTCGTTTGATGAAATACGCCTACTCCAAACCAGTAACAGTCCAGACAAAGCAAATGCTACAGAAAAGTTACTACAAAGACAAGACATATTACAAAAATATTGTTTGCATTCGTATGGTTAAGTAAAGTAACTCACTCACTCATTTACTCGGTCGGTCGGTCGGTCGGTCGGTCGGTCGGTCGGTCGGTCGGTCGGTCGGTCGGTCGGTCGGTCGGTCGGTCGGTCGGTCGGACGGTCGGTCGGTCGGGCGGGCGGGCGGGCGGGCGGGCGGGCGGTCGGGGCGGGCGGGCGGGCGGGACGGACGGACGGACGGACGGACGGACGGACGGACGGACGGACGGACGGACGGACGGACGGACGGACGGACGGACGGACGGACGGACGGACGGACGGACGGACGGACGGACGGACGGACGGACGGACGGACGGACGGACGGACGGACGGACGGGCGGGCGGGCGGACGGACGGACGGACGGACGGACGTTGCATTGTCCATACGTTATCCAACACGACCAGCCTCACTAGCCAATGACGAAAATTCAATACGAATAAACTATTGTGATTAACTAAACTATCACTAATATAACTTTAAATAATTAACGGATAACTGCGCAACGGACACATCTAACGGACACATCTAACGACCTATAGATGCACCAACGATAATCTGAAGTCACGAATGTGTTGCCATTACGTTATTAACCGCTCAGACTTATGAACTTATCCAAAGCCTATTATCACGGATCATGACTCGTGTAAGTCCACATTAAGTCGACAGCGATCGACGGCTTGTGGGAATACACAAATCCTTCCCCAATTAACTACATCCACTCTATGCGTCCGTGCCGGAACAGAAACGGGGCGACCTGATTAACAAGCTTGATCACAAAGCTGCAAATCCAGCTGAGAAACTTAACTCAATTACTGGATGTCGCGGTCCACTCGAATTACACGGCCTATAATTAGTTTTACGATTGGCGGCTATAATACCGTATCTTCGGCTTAATACAAATGGTTATTGCACGTGTTTACATAAAGCTGCCTGCGCAATTAATTTCGTCATTTGTGGTGAAGATTTGCTGGCGCTACTGGTTTATTACGCACCGTTAGTCTAATAAACTACTTGTTTCTTAAGTTACCTGAAATACATTCCTTCGATCATGACCTTGGATAATTCGATTTATGTTAAGCCGTATCTTGATTTATATTAAATGTATTGTGTTGTTGAATCGAAACAAAGAAACGTATCAGCTGAGGCAACCATTTTGGTTCAAAACACACACACACACGCACGCACGCGCACGCGCACGCGCACGCGCACGCGCACTCACACCCACACACACCACACACACACACACACACACACACACACACACACACACACGTACACGTACAACACACCACAAACACAAACAAAAAAACACACACAACCACACACACACACACACCACCACACACACCACACACACACACACACACACACACACACACACACACACACACACACACACACACACACACACACACACACAAAAACACGTACACACGTACACGTACACACACACACACACGTACAAAAACACACACACACACACAACACACACAAAACACACACACACACACGTACACACACACACACACACACACACACACACACACAACACACACACACACACACACACACATACATACACACGCACGCACGCACACGCACATACACAGACGAAACGAAACGAAACGAAACGAAACGAAACGAAACGAAACGAAACGAAACGAAACGAAACGAAACGAAACGAAACGAAACGAAACGAAACGAAACGAAACGAAACGAAACGAAACGAAACGAAACGAAACGAAACGAAACGAAACGAAACGAAACGAAACGAAACGAAACGAAACGAAACGAAACGAGAGAGTCGATTAATTAACATCGACAATTTCAGTACATCTTGACCTATTGAATTCAGAAGTTATTTCATCTTAATGAAACCTATTTGGTAATAGCTAAATACTTATACTAACACGTCCATGTGATGAATTTATCATAATACGGAAACAGATATAAACGAACGAACGACCTTGTTTTGAGATGCAAAAAAACATATCGCAACCTTCTGTAGGTCTGAAATGTCGTGGTAATCTGACTCATACTCGTACGGACGATAATAGACAGCGACAAGGTGGGTCGGTTTCTCCATTATGGCGGAAATCTAAGTCAATGATCTATTTTCGCAAGGGAAATACGTTAGGAAAATTGAGTTTGTGTGACAGAATGTTGACCTTGTCTAGCAGGATAGGCCACAGGCGTTGCTCGATTTCCACTGATTGAATAGAAACGTAGTCATAACCACGTAGATCTGTATTCAATTGTGGTATTTGAAGCTGTTCTTATAATCCACGAACGTTCATAGGAATGAATCACGTAGAATATGAAAACCCAGACAGCATCTGTGTAAGATTATTGAACAGGTTAGGGGATGGTATCAAATTCGGTGAAAAAAGATCGCGCAGTGCGCATCAACTTCGCTTGCAATATTTTAATTATACTGAAGTAATTAGTAATTAACTTGTGTCGTTAGACCCATTTTTGTCATATTAAGCGTCTACTCCGAAGTATCCTGCACTACAGAGTAGATATCACCAATTAATGTCCCATAGGCGGCCATTTTATCGTTTCTTTTATTTCCCACTAGGTTTTTTAATCCATGGTATTGAACCGTCCATTCACAAATGCCACGTATAAAATTCGTAAAAATGACATATGTCTTTCTCCTACAATCTAGTCTCTAACCTGACACTCCTTCATGTTTGCTTCAATCATTGCCCATGTTGACATCTCTAAACCGAATTACACCTGTATGCATACGCACCTGGTCATTGTCTGACAAATATCATTAGTTCGCAGCTGTGATACTATGCTACGCATAAATATAACTTCCATTTAACCAGTCCTTTCATTTAATGAAATTTACCCAAAAAAATGCACAAAGCAGTTCTTTTAAGCAGAACCGGCAATGGCGTAGGAATCCATTTGGTCGCATGTCACCCAATAGCAATACGCGAAAGGACAAAAACCCGATCGATCACAAAATTGCAGTCCCCGTCTGACACATCCGCTACAGTGGACAAGGTATTAACTGAATCGAGGCAGGGTCACTCTGACATTGAACCCTTTCAAGCCGTAGAGCTGCGGTTGAATCAACAAGCATATTGGGGCGCGGTGGTCGAGCGGTAGAGCGCCGGACTGTCAATCGAGGGGTCGGTGGTTCAATCCCACGTGCAGCGCTTTCAAAACTTAGGCAATTTCGTTCACCCCACATTGCCTGTGTCTATCGGAAGAGACACTAAAGGCCGGTGGTCCCTTCTATCTGGGGTCTATGCCAGGGGAAATAAAAGATCCCACACAGGGGGTAAATGTGTAACCTGTAGTGGACTCACTAATTCTAGAGAAGGACAACTCTGAAAACGAAGCTCGACAATACTCTAGCCACAAACATGTGGCTAAGATAGAGTGATGAGCTGACCATAAGAAGAAGAAGATGAAGAAGCTGTCATTTAGAATCGGAATATATCTCATGGAATTTCAAAGCTCGGAAATAAGTCGTTTATTTCCGTTTGCAAGGAACTGTTAAAAGAGAAACGGAAAGTGCATGTTTTGTTCTGGTTTCCTTCCATTGAACCACACGTGAAATAAACCTCTACATACTGTTGGGAAACATGGTGTTTGGGGCTCTTTTCAATAGCGGACACCTGCCAATACCGAACATATTTCGCCGTAACAACGTTATCCCCGCAGTGAACAGACTACAGCAAGATATATTGGACGTAAATGCGTTTTCTATAGTGGTTGACAGCAAACGCACGATTGCATCCAATGACAACCGGCCACGTGTTTAATAACCTGTCCATGCTTTCTCATAGTTGAAAAACTCGCCTGCATATATCAAATGTCGTGTATAATCAAATCCGATTGGAGTGCTATTTTGATTAAAATGAAATCGTGTGACGCGGCATGGCTATCATTTATATGATGACTACGCTGTGTAAAATTACACACCCGTCAACTGTAAACACAGTAGATAGCAGGTGGCAATGTGTTATATATTGTTATTTATTTCAAACGTCAACAGATTTGAACAAGTGCATTGTTGAGGAATAGGTTTCCTGCAGTGGTGACGTCCCTTGTCAGATTTAAACCTACTTGACCTCATACGTAGTGGCTTCCTTGCGTTTCTCCCTACCGAAGTTGTAAACAACCGAGGTTGTGAATAAACTCGACTATATCTTTCTAAAGAGAGGGCGCCAGAGTCTGCCTAGAATTGGCAAAGCAGTAATTTGTAACGCGATGTCTGCCTTTTGGAACGTTGGAACGTTAAATACCAAAGGGTGCCACGGTTAGACCTGCCCGCTTCGGCATTAGTGCCAGTACATTTTGTTTTGAAACTAGACATTTTGTTTACCACTTGACCGAGTTGCAGGCGGAATCTTTCAAATTGCGAACATTCACCGATCTTAATGAAGTAATTAAGCACAAATTGACAGGCAGTAAACCTTCAACATGTATGTTGTAGTCATAAAAGGAAACAAATTGTAACCTAGAAGCCGTCACCATAACTTTAACAGGTAAGAGGATGTTAACATAACTGATTATCAAAGCAAATGTTATATCGTATAGTGTCATAGAATGTTTTCTTTTACGCTGAAGGGGATCACAGCAGAATAATATGTTACAGTGCTGTCACTAAGGCCGCCGACTACGGTTAAACCGGATATGGAAACGTTTTTAGCTATTGCTAATACGGTTATTTTGTATCAGAGGGATGAAATGAATATGTACAAATACACGAATACCATATGTTACACTTCATCTCAATTCTGGTCCAGTTGTATAGCTTCAAGCAGTCGGGTTTCGTAACATAAACACGATTGCAACACCACTACCGTCTGTCGGTTCGTCTGAGTCAGACTATACCTTGGAGCGTTGAACCCTCTCGCTCGGCTGGGTAACTTGGCCGAGAAGATACGATAGGCCGGTGAACCATCAGTCTCACTTAACCGACTGTCGGCAACCGAGGTTAGTGAACCATATGCTTTGCTGATGTATCCCTTGTCACTGCATTAGATGGCATCACAGTTTACGATTAATTCACTGGTTTACATGTATAATATTAAATAAAGTTCATAAAATAGTATCTATATTTTGATAACAAAACTAATTTATAAAACATATGTACATAAAAAATAAAAATAAATGAGATGAAAAACTAACACTTTTTCAGTTATGTTTACATTTATTTTGCTCAGAGGCGCATAAAATACATTGTAACACATACATATTTAAAGTGTTCATAATCAGTTTAAACTTGCACGTAAAGAAGAAATATTAAAATATAATAAATAGATAATTAAATAACGCTTCTAAAAAGTTCATAAGCTAAGCTTATCAGCAATAAATAGATAAAATAAAATAATAAATAAATAATAAAATTATTAATAACTTAATAATAAAGAAAGTAAAACATTGCAAAACTGTAATTACAGTTAAAATAAATTCATTATAAAATACCCTACAAGTAGTTTACAAATGCGGCCTTCAAAATGTAATTTTAAGCTGGACTTAAAAAATTCAAGTTAGTCTACAATGAAGTATTATCAGATAAAAGGGGTGTTTCAAATTCGACCTGGGTGCCAGTCAGCGTCGCTACCCTCTTTTGTGGAAAGACCACAGTCACGAACGCAGAGCCTAATTTCCCCAGACAGTAGGGAGGGGGTTCAAAAGTGCTGCCACCCCACGGAGCCTGGGTAATCAAGACTACAATTATCGGGGGCTGTCATTCACGCTGCCGATGATATCCGTGATTTTACGCATTTACGTTGTTGCTCAGGCAAGCTATCTTTTTGCATAAACACCCCGCATAACATGTTTTTTTTCTCCAGATATTTTACTTTGTTGCCGTAAATAAGAAACACTTTGGCCAGAATGTCAACCTAATATCAGGCGGAATGCAGTCACACAACACGTGTAGTTCGTTCAGACCCCATTTGTTGTTAGCTTAACGGTTCCTTAGTAGCAGGTCACGTGATGGAAGGGTCCATTTCCGGATCCTCTACATTGCGGTTTACTTACGTCACAGTTGAAAAACAAATGTAATCTGCGTCAAGCCGGAACTTAAACAAAATCTTCGACGGAATGCATGAACGTGTCACGTGTTCGGCGTCCATTTTGGATCGCCTGACCGAGTTTTGACAAAGCAACTTGTCACGTGATGGCTGGATAGGCCAGTTGGCCATTCCGCCTGTAACGGTGCGTTGTGCGATGACGTAGGCAATGACTAAACGCGCAGTGGTCAACATAACTGTCGAGTGCGTGTCAACAGGCCAGTAACCGATGCTTACTTTACGCTTCGCCAGTCTGTGATGCGGATGTCGCCATCTTCTCTGCTTCTCCGCCGTAACGCTAAGGCAAAGGTTCATTCAGTCGCTGTTTCGTTGCGTCCGGCGCCAAATTTATTAGCCGACTGGCCATTGAATGTTTCGGTCTGGCAGATGTACGAGAAGTAACCATTTCTGGGTAATTATATCGGTGTCTTTCGTGCGCGTGCTGATCACGTGAACGCTTACCGTAAATGATATAATTTACCACACGGGCGTCTACGTAAAATGTAAATTTCACGTTGCATGTTTTTTATGTAATTTTGTGACATGATAACTGAGATGTTGTAATGTGTATTAATCAGAAATTTTTTGGAATCACGGTAGTTTCAAAGAACATACTGTACCATAACACGTTATCGTCGTGGTTATTGGTCTGTGAAGTGTGTGTGTGTGTGTGTGTGTGTGTGTGTGTGTGTGTGTGTGTGTGTGTGTGTGTGTGTGTGTGTGTGGTGTGTTGTTGTGTGTGTGTGTGTGTGGGTTGTGTGTGTGTGTGTGGTGTGTGTGTGTGTGTGTGTGTGTGTGTGTGTGTGTGTGTGTGTGTGTGTGTGTGTGTGTGTGTTGTGTGTGTGTGTGTGTGTGTGTGTGTGTGTGTGTGTGTGTGTGTTGTGTGTTGTTGTTGTGTGTGTGTGTGTGTGTGTGTGTGTGTGTGTTGTGTGTGTGTGTTGTGTGTGTGTGTGTGTGTGTGTGTGTGTGTGTGTGTGTGTGTGTGTGTGTGTGTGTGTGTGGTGTGTGTGTGTGTGTGTGTGTGTGTGTGTGTGTGTGTGTGTGTGTGTGTGTGTGTGTGTGTGTGTGTGTGTGTGTGTGTGTGTGTGTGTGTGTGTGTGTGTGTGTGTGTGTGTGTGTGTGTGTGTGTGTGTGTGTGTGTGTGTGTGTGTGTGTGTGTGTGTGTGTGTGTTGTGTGTGTGTGTGTGTGTGTGTGTGTGTGTGTGTGTGTGTGTGTGTGTGTGTGTGTGTGTGTGTGTGTGTGTGTGTGTGTGTGTGTGTGTGTGTGTGTGTGTGTGTGTGTGTGTGTGTGTGTGTGTGTGTGTGTGTGTGTGTGTGTGTGTGTGTGTGTGTGTGTGTTTGTATGTGTAATTGCGTGCATAGGTGTGCTTTGTGTTAGCCGATGTACGGTTGCACACACGTTGTCCTTCTGTGTGTTACCAGTTTATACACTGGTTTGTTTATCGGACGAAACTGTTTCTGTAGCTTCCGTTGATAAAATGAACTATTCACCACCACATTATTTAGGTCACGCAACAATGATCTCAGATTGTTTCAGTAACAGTGTTGTGCAAGAAACCAATTTCGCTAATACGGTCACTTCGCTATACACGTCGCTTTTGTCTAGTCACGAAGTTCATTTTGGTAACGAGGTTTCTGTAGTCACTTACTTTAATGGAACTTAACTAGAGGAGAATGGCACAACACCAATGCACCTAACAGTCGTGGTTAATCGTTGTCACTGCAATTGAAACTGACCACACATTCACGCTTAGATACTTCAGCTGACGTTCGACCATTGATTGATTTACGGTACCGTGGGTAGATACCGCCTGCATGCGTGAATGTATTTCTCTGTTGTATGGGTCCGTGTATATACCGTCTTTTCCTTTTACGTTTTCAAATTAGCGAACGAAAAACGAATTCGTTTTTCTTACTTCACTTTTGAAAAGGAAAAACAAAAAAACGAATTGTTTTTTCGGTTTTCGTTCGCTAATTTGAAAACGAAAAAGGAAAACACGGACTGGTATGGCTGCTCAAGTAATGTCTCACCACTAAGAACATTGGTCATAACTGGACATTCGTCATATCAGTTACATTATATTAATAGGTCCAGTATATTGCAGCATATTATACGTTACTCCAATCAGCGGATCTTGTGAACGCGTCTTGGGCACACGTCATTACTTATGTCATGTTGGAACCTGTACGCACTACGTTTCTCAGTATAAGAGCTACAGCGAATATCATCCTGTAAATATTTCGCGTCCTGGTAAATGTGACGTATCGGTAAATGACGTCATCAAACATGTGTGCAAGCTGGTATATTGTAATTATCAAACTGTTGGTTGATCGCTGCATTTTACTTATTTCCCGCCACTGTCACATGGCATCGTAGAAATAACGACAGGTAATTGAGATATTTTATAATGTGCGATGACGTCACTGTCCCTCAACAATGTGAAGAGGATTGACGAAAACGTTGAAAGAACGTGAACAGGTATAACCTTTCACTTTACAATACGTATCATGTAATAGTATAAGCTGTAACGTTAGACACCATTACATAAGCTGCAGATAGCATAACACGTGCTGTCGTAAGGTTTCTAGATAACGTTTACGTCACCGAATAATGGCATTTTAATTACGTTTTACAACTAGCCAACATCGTCGCCGGGGATGTAAACCGGACGTTGGTTTCCACTGACGTCACAGCGAGACGTTCGGCCGAGCGCAGATTCCGATATCGGACCAGCAATATCCTGTTTCAGCGAACCAGCGTGAACGGCATCAAACGCTGTCGTCAAGGCACGAGCAATTCACGATGTTACGTAATCGGCCTGCTTTGTTTAACGTATGAGGTTATGGATAAAAGACTCTTAGCATGTTCTTTGGGCGAACGACTAGTGCTATGCATCGTATGATCAAAGTCTTCCTGGGCTTTTCAATAAAGGAAATTTATTTTCGCTGGCGTAATATTTTATTTAGCGCACGCACGTACGCTTAAGTTATACGTAAATGCACGGTTATAGTTATAAGCGCGAACAAACATGCGCACGTTCGCACACACTAATATACAAGTGATTTTTTTATTAATATTTATATATATATATATATATATATAAAAAAAATTGGAGAGACAAAAGAGAGAGAGAGAGAGAGAGAGAGAGAGAGAGAGAGAGAGAGAGAGAGAGAGAGAGAGAGAGAGAGAGAGAGAGAGAGAGAGAGAGAGAGAGAGAGAGAGAGAGAGAGAGAGAGAGAGAGAGAGAGAGAGAGAGAGAGAGAGAGAGAGAGAGAGAGAGAGAGAGAGAGAGAGAGAGAGAGAGAGAGAGAGAGAGAGAGAGAGAGAGAGAGAGAGAGAGAGAGAGAGAGAGAGAGAGAGAGAGAGAGAGAGAGAGAGAGAGAGAGAGAGAGAGAGAGAGATATTTTATGTAGCGCACGCACGTACGCTTAAGTTATACGTAAATGCACGGTTATAGTTATAAGCGCGAACAAACATGCGCACGTTCGCACACACTAATATACAAGTGATTTTTTTATTAATATTTATATATATATATATATATATCCATATATGAAGAGAGAGAGAGAGAGAGAGGAAAAAGGGATAGATAGAGAATAGAAGAAGATAGATAGATAGATAGATAGACAGACAGACAGACAGACAGACAGACAGACAGACAGACAGACAGACAGACAGACAGACAGACAGACAGACAGACAGAAGAGACAGACAGACAGACAGACAGACAGACAGACAGACAGACAGACAGAAGATGACAGACAGAGAAACAGACAGGCAGGCAGGCAGGCAGGCAGGCAGGCAGGCAGGCAGGCAGGCAGGCAGGCAGGCAGGCAGGCAGGCAGGCAGGCAGGCAGGCAGGCAGTGCAGTGACAGACAGTGCAGGCAGGCAGCAGCAGCAGGCAGGCAGGCAGGCAGGCAGGCAGGCAGGCAGGCAGGCAGGCAGGCAGGCAGGCAGGCAGGCAGGCTGGCTGGCTGGCTGGCGGCGACGACTGGACTGCGCTGACTGACTGACTGACTGACTGACTGACTGACTGACTGACTGACTGACAGATAACAATAGCACGACTACAGACAGTCAGAGAGACAGACAGACAGACGGACGGACGGACGGACGGACGGACGGACGGACGGACGGACGGACGACGGACGACGACTGACGACGGACGGACGGACGGACGGACGGACGGACGGACGGACGGACGGACGGACGGACGGACGGACGGACGGACGGACGGACGGACGGACGGACGGACGGACGGACGGACGGACGGACGGACGGACGGACGGACGGACGGACGGACGGACGGACGACGGACGGACGGACGGACGGACGGACGGACGGACGGACGGACGGACGGACGGACGGACGGACGGACGGACGGACGGACGGACGGACGGACGGACGGACGGACGGACGGACGGACGGACGGACGGACGGACGGACGGACGGACGGACGGACGGACGGACGGACGGACGGGCGGGCGGGCGGACGGGCAGACGGGCAGACGGGCAGACAGACACACAGACAGACAGACAGGAGGCAGACTGGCAGATAGATAGACGCACACAAAAACTTTGCAAGGCCTATCATATAATGCACACAAAGTTTAAGCAATGACACTTCAATCGTTTGACAAACTAAACGGAAATATTACCAGAAAATAAAATTTTATCTTAACGAGCTCACTCGATTTTATGCGGATCCTCCCAAACACGACATTTACGCTAATTTCACAAACTTTCATTCATACACCTCTGACATTTCCACTCCGTGCGTCCTCGGAGACACATCACGTGATCAGCAATAAGCCAATTAGTTCTACACAAAATCATAAATGGCGACTTGCAATAAATTGCCGGCCGAGACAGCAATAAGTTATCTTGTCGTCGAGCTGGTAAATGCCATCGAAACATCCACGAGCGATGCAGCGAGCTCATTGTGTAGAAGGCATGCGGCCCGGGAGATAACGTCGGGATGAATACGACGTGAGTTGGTATTATCGCTAACCGCCATAATAATGACAGGCACCAGCCTATTTACCTGGACATTTTGGCTTCGTGCCAAGTCTGGTCAATGGGAAATCCGGTCTGAATCAGTCCATAGTCAAATAAGACAGCCGTCATAAAACCCAGGCCACTGCCAAACCGATCCCTCGCTAAGCCACTCTAGTGATATATGTAAAATCATCAATGTGCAGCGAAAAGACAACGCATTTATGGTATAAATATTACGGGTTGTTTGTTAGGATGTATATAACCTCTCAGCAATGTTATTTGTCAAACTAACACGAGCCAAACAAGTTTTGAGGCATATTTTTTATAGCAAGCGTAAATCATGTGACAGTAGTGCGCTATAATCCGTGACAGTGATTTATTTAAAAAAAAGTTATATTTTATTGCATTGAACGACATTTTAAGAAACTCGTCACAGTAATCATCACAGAAAAGTTAACGAACAGCTCGTGGCATTTATACCGAAAATGCTTTGTTGTTTCGCTGGACATTGATGATTTTACATTTATTGCGCATGCGCAGAAACGTCAATCGGAACGTTTTTAACGGCTAGAAAAATGTAAGCGCGGCACCGCTATTCAATCTATATACCAAAATCAGCCCACCGGAAAATCAGTCCATATCAGATAAAACATCTGTTACATAAATTCACCGCCAAAGCAATCCCCGTTAAATTAACCCAGTGTCAAGTCAACTGGTTCTGCAACTCAATAACCACACTACTAAACCAGTCCATTGCCAGAACACTGTCAGCATAATACCAGTTCACCGATAAATAAGTCCACTTCAAAATGTTTAAATAGTCCATTCTCTACCATTGTCAAGCAAGTCCAGTATTAAGTCAATCCACTGTCACACCTTACCAATATTAAACCAATTCGCTATCAATTAATCCATTGCTTAATGCAAGTAAATAAACAACTGAATCAGTTGAGCGTCAGTCGGTGTTGCGTCAAAGCGTTTGCAATAGTTTATAGCTGTATCCTTTCGTCTGTGTTAATTAATATGCAATATTTACATATCCTTGCAAGCGTTGCAGTATCCCTGGCCGATCGTCTCCGTAAACCTGGGGAATTAGCGGAGTCGATCTATACATCTTCGCCAGTCGCTACTGCGTCAGCCGTGGGAACAGCGCAAATACTCGCCGCCCCAATTTGAAGAGGGATACACGACTGGTGGGAATTCCAATACAATGACGTATTAACGTCATAAACATTGCTTATAACACGAGGAGAAAATTAACCAAAGTTATATCACATGACCGGAAGCTAGCCACACTCATCGTGGGCGATTTCGTTGGCTGTTTTTGAAAGGGATGTGCCAGGGGTAGATAATAACTCGTACTGACGCAACTAGCTGCAGCGACCCCTGGTGCGCGAGGATGCATTTGGACCAGTGTATCTTTTCCATGGGTCGAGATCCATTCGTTTCTTTTGATATCCATTCGCATCATTGATCAAGTAACATCAGCTCTATCAAAATTACAGTGATGTATTTAAACTGAGGTGCCACCTCCTCTGCCCAGATTTGACAGAGCAGTAATTTGGAACTCGAAGTATGGTACGTGGGAAAGTTAAACATAAAAAGATATTGCGGTTAACTCTGCTCGCCTCGGCATTATTGCCAATCAATTTCGTTTTGAAACTGGAAGTTTTGTTTACAATTTGAACGTGCTGCAGCGGAATCTTTCAAATTGCGAACATTGTTCCGAGCTTAATAAAGCAACTAAACACAAATTCGCAGGCACTAAACCTTCAACATGCCCGTGGTAGTCATAAGACCGCAATATTAAATAAATAAAAATAACATCTACGAGCTGTCACCCCCGCTTTAACCTATGGACTGATTTAACGTGGGAATGTTAAAGTTGGATCAATAAACCACAAACGCACGTAGAGCCGCGATCAAACGCCTCACCGAGTAGTGAGTGCACCAGCCACCCCACTCCGCCTGTAGTCCACAATTTATCGCCGTGTCGTAAATGTAAATTACGTAGCAATTTTACTTATTCACGGACAGATGACGTTCATTCAGCCGCTCGGCGTGTACGGCCGCTATACCATTGGAAGTGATAACGGCATTTGACTTGCTGCGTAAACCCGGGAACGTCTTAGCGAGAGAATTGATAGTTATCGCTCTACGGTATCGCGCGAAAGTGGCAAATCGCGGTGAACCTTCCTCGCAAACCAAGGCTGTTTGCTTTGCAAACTAGCCCTGGCTAATCACCCACGAGTAGGGCGTGATTTCTGCCCAGCAGAAGTAGTTTATTGTCTACGCCAGTCGTGACGCTTCACGCGTCCGAACGGCGTGAATAAGCTGCCCTAATCGGAAGACGGATACATCGTAAAACACAGCCACTGGATGCGTCGTGAGACAATACCCGATTCAGTCGTGAGACAATACCCGACTCAGTCGTGAGACAATACCCGACTCAGCTGTGAGACAATACCCGATTCAGTCGTGAGACAATACCCGGCTCAGTCGTGAGACAATACCTGACTCAGTCGTGAGGCGATACCCGACTCAGTCGTGAGAGCTACTGTCAGAAGCAGCACGTTTGTTCATATTTGCAAGTGCTTATTTAGCCGAGTTGTAGAAGTTTATTCGCCTTACAAGCGAGTCAACATAGTCGCCTTACATATCGCCTTACACGTCATATGACTTCTGCTATGTCCCTTTAACAGCATCAGCGATTCACCAATCATGCAATTTTATTATTATTGTATTGTCTTTACCATTATGTATTGTATTATTTTCCCATAATATGTTTTATATTCCTGTGTTCTTGTTCTTGTTAAATACACTTTCATAGTTTCTGGGAACTTCAGTATAACGACTCATCCGCTCAACCACGCGATCAGCTGAATGGTTTTATGCATTCGAATGTCTGCTTCTACAAACCAAACATTTCTCGTAACACGAGCAGCGTCATCAGCCGCAGCGACACCTAGCGCGCCAGGACGCGGCGACATCTGTCGGGCCTTTTGTAAGACGTACTTGTAACAAACACGGCTGACATTGTAATGACCGTCGCTAGCTACTTTCCTTTCACGCTAACGGCTCGTGTGGTGTTTTGAGGCCTGTATACTGGCACTTAGTTATAATTGCCTGTCTTAGAATGCCGCACAGGTAATGAGACGTTTTTCCTAGAATTACTCATAGAATCCGATCTGGTTCCCGGAATGACGTGACCACGATAAAAGTGGACCGCAGTACAGACGGCTCAGTTTTCATCCACATATTTCGCGGGATAAATGCCGGTATATAATGATCCCTCATGCGATTTTGAATCGATATGAGCTTCACGTAAGCTAACGACGTATGCACTGATGATGTCCGTCTTTAGTGGCTGCCTTGTAACAGCGAGGAGGCCGGTTACGTCAGTCAGTGAGTCAGTGAGTCAGTGAGTCAGTGTGTCAGTGAGTGTGAGTCAGTGAGTCAGTGAGTCAGTGAGTCAGTGAGTCAGTGAGTCAGTGAGTCAGTGAGTCAGTGAGTGAATCAGTGAGTCAGTGAGTGAATCAGTGAGTCAGTGAGTAAGTGAGTAAGTGAGTAAGTGAGTCAGTGAGTCAGTGAGTCAGTGAGTCAGTCAGTCAGTCAGTGAGTCAGTCTGTGAGTCAGTGAGTCAGTCAGTGAGTCAGTGAGTCAGTCAGTGAGTCAGTGAGTCAGTGAGTCATTGAGTCAGTGAGTCAGTGAGTCAGTGAGTCAGTGAGTCAGTGAGTCAGTGAGTCAGTGAGTCAGTGAGTCAGTCAGTGAGTCAGTCAGTGAGTCAGTCAGTCAGTGAGTCAGCCAGTGAGTCAGTCAGTCAGTCAGTCAGTCAGTCAGTCTGTCAGTCAGTCAATCAGTCAGTCAGTCAGTCAGTCAGTCAGTCAGTCAGTCAGTCAGTCAGTCAGTCAGTCAGTCAGTCAGTCAGTCAGTCAGTCAGAGTCATGTGTCAGTCAGTCAGTCAGTCAGTCAGTCAGTCAGCAGTGTGTCAGTCAGTGTGTCAGTCAGTGTGTCAGTCAGTGTGTCAGTCAGTGTGTCAGTCAGTCAGTCAGTCAGTCAGTCAGTCAGTCAGTCAGTCAGTCAGTCAGTCAGTCAGTCAGTCAGTCAGTCAGTCAGTCAGTCAGTCAGTCAGTCAGTCAGTCAGTCAGTCAGTCAGTCAGTCAGTCAGTCAGTCAGTCAGTCAGTCAGTCAGTCAGTCAGTCAGTCAGCCAGCCAGCCAGCCAGCCAGCCAGCCAGCCAGCCAGCCAGCCAGCCAGCCAGCCAGCCAGCCAGCCAGCCAGCCAGCCAGCCAGCCAGCCAGCCAGCCAGCCAGCCAGCCAGCCAGCCAGCCAGCCAGCCAGCCAGCCAGCCAGCCAGCCAGCCAGTAATATTTTCGGAATCGCATACATCATTCAAATAAACATAATCAGCAAATGTGACAATAAATAAAATAAAAAATTAAACCGATTCCCGGTTGACAACGGAGTCAATAAAGGCTGTAGCCAGTGATATGATGAAGATAATACAATATGATGAATGCTTCAAAAGATGAAACTAGTCGCTGTCAATCCAGCAGTAATTGTATAAACTATATAATAGTAATTTAGCGTTGTTGAATAATAATCACATTTCAAATTTAGACCCAATTTGATGTCACAACAGTAATGTAAAATAATAGGTTGACTCACTAAAAATAGTGCAAACGTAAGGTTACACTAACCGTAATTACAATATGAACCAGTTACACATGTGAATACATATTTCATAATATGTGCGATTTTAAGTAAGTAAGGATAGGCTACAAGTGTTTCATAATGGAATTAAGGTTGAGCCAGTTCTTCATACCCTCTTACCACAGTCGAATGACATGTGACTTGGTGTGAGAATCCACCGAAGATATTTCAAGGAGGTTACGTTCAATACAGTCCCGAAGACACAATCTGATATAAAACAGCAGCCGGACGTCATGACGTCATGACGTTCGATGTTCGTAGTGACAAAACAACAGCACAGATGTTGACTAATTTTCTAACAGTATTACTTTCGCGCATTACTTTTAACTTGGCTGAATGTTTCCCAGATAAGTCGAGATGGTTATCGAATGAACATATCTACTAGAGAGTAAAGTGTCAAACGCTTTGAGCATTTAATGTGCGTACAGAAATATGCACCACTGTCTATAGCCAGGTACTCGCCGATACAGCAGAATGTACTGCCACAGCGTATAATGAATAAATTGTTCACTATTCAACACCAGGCAGCACACGAGAGGCCAAAGTTCTACTCGCTGCGCCACTGCGTTCTTTTTTGGCCAAGCAACTGTGAACAAGAGCATGCTCCCCGCAAGGGGTCGCTGCGACTCATTACGTTAGTAAAAATTCTTCTCAACCGTGACACATCCATTTCAAAAACTCAACTTTTAACGTTAGCAAACGATATCGCCCACGAGGAGTACGGGTGGCATCCGGTCATGTGACACCATGCGACGTCATACGCTGCTCGCGTTACAGCCAATATCTGGGAAGGAGAAATAAATATTCGAACGATCAAAATCCTTCAGCTGCTTGAGCAATAGGGATGGGGGAGTTGTTATACTGGAATTCCCAGAAACCGTGTACCCGTCTTCAAATTGGGACTGGCATTAGCGCTGCTCTCACGGATGAAGAGTCACGAATGACAAAGTCTATACAATATATATAACACTAAATAACAGTATTTGTCTACGCCATATCTCTAGCAATAAAACCATTCGGAGGCGCATTACACTTTGCAGGAATATACAGATTACTTTAAAATAAAAATAGAGATGTAGTTGTAAAATAAATAGATCAGTAAAAAAAGTCAATATAAATAAATAATATTAATCTTAATAGTACTAAAATACTAATACTGATCAATAATAGTTAATTATATTACAAGTTAAAAATAAATAAACAGTAAAATAGTTGATAAATAGTAGATATTAAAAATGTTCGGATATAATAAAAAAATTGAAGTGAAAACGCTCTTTTAAAAAGAAATGTATTTAGCTGCTTCTTGAACGAACTGTGGCAGTCTGTGGAACGCATGCAAGCGGCAGATTGTTCCAGAGGCGTGGAGCAGCACTTGAAAATGCTTTTTCTCCCTACGTACGTAGTCTGCATCGTGGCACTTCCAGCAAAGTCAATAAACGTGTACAACCCGGCTAAATCAAGCACCTCTCGTAGAGGATTTACATGTCAAACGGCCCTGACTTGCGAGGATGAACAAGCGTGCTGCTTCCGGCAGTAGCTCTCACGACTGGGTCGGGTATTGTCTCACGACTGGGTCGGGTATTGTCTCACGACTGAGTCGGGTATTGTTTCATGATTGAAACGGATATTGTCTCACGACTGAGTCGGGTATTGTGTCACGACTGAGTCGGGTATTGTCTCACGACTGAGTCGGATATTGCATCACGACTGAGTCGGATATTGTATCATGACTGGGTCGGGTATTGTCTCACGACTGAGTCGGGTATTGTCTCACGTCTGAGTCGGGTATTGTTTCATGATTGAATCGGATATTGTCTCACAATTGAGTCGGGTATTGTCTCACGACTGAGTCGGGTATTGTCTCCGACTGAGTGGGTGTTGTTCATCTACTCAATCGCGTCCAGTGGCTGTGTTTTACGACATTATCATTTCCGCCGTCGGTTCTACGTGTTATCACATATGACGTATGTCTATGACCTCATTATCATAATTACCATCACTGTAGTTGTCGTCCCGCTGCAAGTCTTCTTTGTCGTTGTCGATGTTATCATGATCTCCACAATGAAATATCATTACGCGGCGTCGCAGTCGCTCACGGATGTTATCTATCTTTTGCAGAAATCGGATTATTGGTGATTGACCGTATCCAGATTTGACGTGACAGTTTTATATCTGCTGTACCGATGAATCACAATACTATTGACGTCGGTACAGACAGCACTCTTACAAGTGCACCGAGTACACGTCACAGTGCCATTGATGTTGATCTCAAGCGTAGCGAATAAATATGCGATAACGTGCTACCTTTCGCAACAGAAACACTGTGGTGTTGCACTGCAATGATACAGTTAACATTTATTATTTATAGTATAATACTATATGCATGTTGCACGCGGGCGTGTGTGTGTCGTGCAGTATTTTTTGTACGAATAGACTTAGCAAATTAACTGCACCGTGACGGAATACTTTTCAATGGTGTTCGGTTGAACGAATGTGACAGTGTGAGTCTCCTAGTATTGTAAACTTAACCGGCAACTAGTATCAGTTAAACGGAAGAATAAACATGACGTGGATAACTTCATCAGTTATCCGGTAGCCAAGCACGGTCGCCAATCATATCTTTAGACGTGTACCATTGTGACAAAACACATTTGATGTCACACATCCCAAAGCAATGCGTTAGCAGAAGGTGCGATAACATGCATCGTGTAACACAAACCCGAAGAGGAAGTACGTGACGATACGTTGCCAGGGAGCCCGGGAAAGAAACGTACCGAATGGTAAGGATGGACATGTTCGTATTTGAATGTGTGTGTGTGTGGTGTGGTGTGTGTGTGTGTGTGTGTGTGGTGTGCGTGTGTGTGGTGTGCGTGTGGTGTGTGTGTGTGTGCGGTGCGTGTGGTCTGTGTGCGTGTGCGTGTGCGTGTGCGTGTGCGTGGGCGTGTGCGTGTGCGTGTGCGTGTGCGTGTGCGTGTGCGTGTGCGTGTGCGTGTGCGTGTGCGTGTGCGTGTGCTTGTGCGTGTGCGTGTGCGTGTGCGTGTGCGTGTGCGTGTGCGTGTGCGTGTGCGTGTGCGTGTGCGTGTGCGTGTGCGTGCTGTGCGTGTGCGCGTCGCGTGCTGTGTGTGTGGTGCTGTGTGCGTGTGTGGTGTGGTGTGTGTTGTGTGTGTGTGTGTGTGACACTGTGTATGTTTAAGTGGGTACGTATGTATGTGTGTGGTGTGTATGTGTGCGCGCGTGTGCGTGTGAGTGAGGGTGCATTTATGTGTGTGACACGTGTGTGTGTGTGAGTGGGTACCTCTGTGTGTGTGTGTGTGTGTGTGTGTGTGTGTTGCGTTTGCGTGTGTGCGTGCGTGGGTGTGCGTGCGTGTGCGTGCGTGTGCGTGCGAGTGCCTGCGTGCGTGCGCGCATGTGTGTGTGTGACTTACGACTTACAAACACGTGTATGTGTAACAGACTATGTGCTTAGTAGATATAAAGTATATGTAGATATAAAATATATGTAGTATAAAGTATATGTAGATATAAAGTATATGTAGATATAAAGTATATGTAGATATAAAGTATATGTAGATATAAAGTATATGTAGATATAAAGTATGTTCTTGTCTGTGACAAGACGTCTACGTAAGACGCGGCATGTAAGTGGATCGGATCCTGTCCCAATAAGTCGACTGCTGTTCACCTTTGAACACACGTAATGCAGCTAAAAGTCGAGGACCGTCTAACGAGACTCGCCAGTCAGCGCAAAGAGACACAACTACGATGGCGCTATTCGGACGACATGCCAATGTTCTGGACAAATGGCTCTGTTTGAGGCAATCGCCGGGCGGTCGGAAGTAGATCTCCAGCGAACCGGAAGTTACGTAAATTAACGCGTTGAATGCGGCGCAACAATGCGTGTAAAACGCAGATGGTATGCGTTCATCTGATTCGGTTTCTGAAGCAGATTTTCGCATTGGGTTTGCAGCTGTTTATTAATTGAACGAAATATAATATCACGCCTTACAGAATGAGTGCTACATGTACGCGGTGGCGCAGTGGTTGGAGCATCACACCCTCGACCATGTGCCGCCTGTCAAACCTTCGGCATTTATATTCACTCTACATGGCTCCAGTTCACTCAGCTGTATAAATGAGTACCTGGCCATAGATATAGGTGGATATTTGTGTATGAATAGTCTTTGCGCATTAATATCAACGTGGCTGGATGCATCCCAGAAACGTCGTGATGGTGTTTGATTGATGATGCCTGCTGGGAGTAAAGTGTAAAGCGCTTTGGGCAATCGTGAGGATTGGGCACTGCGCTATATCAGAATACACCTTTACCCGTCATTTTGTTGACAAAGGCCAAAGCAACACCTTTTATCAGAACACAATGTCAACACGCAAAAACCTCCATTATGTTCAGTCTATGAAGCGTTAGTAGCGTCAACAATCTTTGTGAATCGACGCAGAATACGGAGATAAAAAGAAAATCGATAGTTTTATTCGCTTTCATTCGGCGCATTCCGAAACACCTAAGTGATGAAATGGAAATGTATTTGTCAGAGCGGCGGAAAATCTGCATTTTCGCTTGATTTGCAGAATTTCGGGATTCCTGGTCAATGACAAGATTAGCGTTGGTAAATGTCACGCGTGCTTCGCAATACAAAACTAAATACGCCATGTCGTCTTCTAATTATGTTTCAGAGGCGGAAAATCGACATCTGGAAATGTTCAGTAAATCCTTGGCAGGTTAAATCTGCCAGCGTTTGATGCCAAAGTTGTGTGCATCATTAGTTAAAATAAACGAATTGGACTCGTCAGCGAATTATGTCAAATTACCTTAGAATGTATAGGGAAGGACCAACTAGTCCCCAGAAAATGGAACAAATCGTGGACAAACTAATTACAGCCCGACAATGAACGAGGGAACACATGTCACAGCAATGCCTGACGTCACTGACCTTGACGACAAGTGAGTGTAACCAGTACTGGATCAAGACGAACGTGTCCTGGCAGAAATGATGACGAACTAATTCCGATAACGAACGAGAACAAACTAGACGCGGAAACGAACATGCCGTGGACCGTGATTATTCCTTGGGTGTTGAATGCGGCCAGGATTTAGAGGAAATATAAGATATTCTATAACATGTCTTTCGTTTAATCGAATGTTGTGTTATCGATTCATATTCAAATAGGAAGGTTTTGTAACTAAGATACATATCAGTGTTGTAATAAGAAGAGATCGCTCTTTGCACTAATTGCATGTTTATCAATTTTACACAGTTGCATTATATAACTTATAACATTATTTAATTGTATCTACTCATAAGCGACTTGTTTACTATTTAAAGGCTATTTATGTAGACATATCAACTGTATATGGGTTTTTACCTGAAACAAACGTATTCGTGTTCGTAAAGCAATCTATTCAACGAAGGCGTATAACAATAACAATAACAATAACAATAACAATAACAATAACAATAACAATAACAATAACAATAACAATAACAATAACAATAACAATAACAATAACAATAACAATAACAATAACAATAACAATAACAATAACAACAACAACAACAACAACAACAACAACAACAATAACAATAACAATAACAATAACAATAACAACAACAACAACAACAACAACAACAACAACACACAACAACAACAACAACAACAACAACAACAACAACAACAACAACAACAACAACAACAATAACAATAACAATAACAATAACAATAACAATAACAATAAAAATAATAAAAATAATAAAAATATTAAAAATAATAAAAATATTAAAAATAATACTAATTCCGTTTCTTAATATAACGGATTATAATAATTAAGTGTCTATCAAAATGCTTCATACTAACATAACATTTTGATTAACTCTAAAAAACAAATAAATAAACTAAGATAAATAAATATTAAATTAGGCTAAGATAAATAAATACAATACAAATAAATAAATAAATCAGGGTGTGAAATACAGTTTCTAACAGAACATTTTAAACGCTACAAGTGCGATGCTATAAGCAATAAGAATACTTCTGGTAGATGGCGCCAGCAGTACACCAGCCAGACGCTAATTGTGCTCGGGTGGCCCCAGTTGTGCAGGGCCGACGTCTGGTTTTTTTAAGAAGCCGACGAAGGATACCTCTGTTCGTTTGGACTTTTATTACATGGACGATCGACATTCGAGACTAATGGCTGTACTTTCTGGTCCGTCAGCCCATTGGTCACCAGGGGATGTGACGTCAGTCGACGACCACAAAACTCACTCTGCGCAGTCGTCGCGGGATTCAGTCGCGGGTCTGATCCGTTGTCCATCAGCGCGAAATTATTGTCTGGCGGCCTTTCTCCGTGTCTGCGTCTAAATCTGGAATGAACTCCCTGTCACATAATTTTGTACAGGATTGCGATATTTTATTGTTACCCATTCTTGTTTTATTTTGGTTATCCGATATACTCCTAAACAACCTGCATTGGTATTTCGCATCAGAACATGGTGAACGTTCAACTACTATGTAACTGTGCATTGGTATTTAGCGTCAGAACATGGTGAACGTTCAACTGCTATGTAACTGTGCATTGGTATTTAGCGTCAGAACATGGTGAACGTTCAACTGCTATGTAACTGTGCATTGGTATTTAGCGTCAGAACTTGGTGAACGTTCAACTGCTATGTAACTGTGCATTGGTATTTAGCGTCAGAACATGGTGAACGTTCAACTGCTATGTAACTGTGCATTGGTATTTAGCGTCAGAACATGGTGAACGTTAAACTGCTATGTAACTGTGCATTGGTATTTAGCGTCAGAACTTGGTGAACGTTCAACTGCTATGTAACTGTGCATTGGTATTTAGCGTCAGAACTTGGTGAACGTTCATCTGCTATGTAACTGTACATTGGTATTTAGCGTCAGAACATGGTGAAAGCTCAACTGCTATGTAACTGTGCATTGGTATTTAGCGTCAGAACTTGGTGAACGTTCATCTGCTATGTAACTGTACATTGGTATTTAGCGTCAGAACATGGTGAAAGCTCAACTGCTATGTAACTGTGCATTGGTATTTAGCGTCAGAACATGGTGAAAGCTCAACTACTATGTAACTGTGCATTGGTATTTAGCGTCAGAACATGGTGAACGTTCAACTGCTATGTAACTGTGCATTGGTATTTAGCGTCAGAACATGGTGAACGTTCAACTGCTATGTAACTGTGCATTGGTATTTAGCGTCAGAACTTGGTGAACGTTCAACTGCTATGTAACTGTGCATTGGTATTTAGCGTCAGAACATGGTGAACGTTCAACTGCTATGTAACTGTGCATTGGTATTTAGCGTCAGAACATGGTGAACGTTAAACTGCTATGTAACTGTGCATTGGTATTTAGCGTCAGAACTTGGTGAACGTTCAACTGCTATGTAACTGTGCATTGGTATTTAGCGTCAGAACTTGGTGAACGTTCATCTGCTATGTAACTGTACATTGGTATTTAGCGTCAGAACATGGTGAAAGCTCAACTGCTATGTAACTGTGCATTGGTATTTAGCGTCAGAACTTGGTGAACGTTCATCTGCTATGTAACTGTACATTGGTATTTAGCGTCAGAACATGGTGAAAGCTCAACTGCTATGTAACTGTGCATTGGTATTTAGCGTCAGAACATGGTGAAAGCTCAACTGCTGTGTAACTGTGCATTGGTATTTAGCGTCAGAATATGGTGAACGTTCAACTGCTATATAACTGTGCATTGGTATTTAGCGTCAGAACATGGTGAACGTTAAACTGCTATGTAATTGTGCATTGGTATTTAGCGTCAGAACTTGGTGAACGTTCATCTGCTATGTAACTGTACATTGGTATTTAGCGACAGAACATGGTGAACGTTCAACTGCTATGTAAATGTGCATTGGTATTTAGCGTCAGAACATGGTGAACGTTAAACTGCTATGTAACTGTGCATTGGTATTTAGCGTCAGAACATGGTGAAAGCTCAACTGCTATGTAACTGTGCATTGGTATTTAGCGTCAGAACATGGTGAACTTTCAACTGCTATGTAACTGTGCATTGGTATTTAGCGTCAGAACTTGGTGAACGTTCAACTGCTATGTAACTGTGCATTGGTATTTAGCGTCAGAACATGGTGAACGTTCAACTGCTATGTAACTGTGCATTGGTATTTAGCGTCAGAACATGGTGAACGTTCAACTGCTATGTAACTGTGCATTGGTATTTAGCGTCAGAACATGGTGAACGTTCAACTGCTATGTAACTGTGCATTGGTATTTAGCGTCAGAACATGGTGAACGTTAAACTGCTATGTAACTGTGCATTGGTATTTAGCGTCAGAACTTGGTGAACGTTCAACTGCTATGTAACTGTGCATTGGTATTTAGCGTCAGAACTTGGTGAACGTCCATCTGCTATGTAACTGTACATTGGTATTTAGCGTCAGAACATGGTGAAAGCTCAACTGCTATGTAACTGTGCATTGGTATTTAGCGTCAGAACTTGGTGAACGTTCATCTGCTATGTAACTGTACATTGGTATTTAGCGTCAGAACTTGGTGAACGTTCATCTGCTATGTAACTGTACATTGGTATTTAGCGTCAGAACATGGTGAAAGCTCAACTGCTATGTAACTGTGCATTGGTATTTAGCGTCAGAACATGGTGAAAGCTCAACTGCTGTGTAACTGTGCATTGGTATTTAGCATCAGAACATGGTGAACGTTCAACTGCTATATAACTGTGCATTGGTATTTAGCGTCAGAACATGGTGAACGTTAAACTGCTATGTAATTGTGCATTGGTATTTAGCGTCAGAACATGGTGAACGTTCAACTGCTATGTAACTGTGCATTGGTATTTAGCATCAGAACATGGTGAAAGCTCAACTGCTATGTAACTGTGCATTGGTATTTAGCGTCAGAACATGGTGAACGCTCAACTGCTATGTAACTGTGCATTGGTATTTAGCGTCAGAACATGGTGAAAGCTCAACTGCTATGTAACTGTGCATTGGTATTTAGCGTCAGAACATGGTGAACTTTCAACTGCTATGTAACTGTGCATTGGTATTTAGCGTCAGAACTTGGTGAACGTTCAACTGCTATGTAACTGTGCATTGGTATTTAGCGTCAGAACATGGTGAACGTTCAACTGCTATGTAACTGTGCATTGGTATTTAGCATCAGAACTTGGTGAACGTTCAACTGCTATGTAACTGTGCATTGGTATTTAGCATCAGAACATGGTGAAAGCTCAACTGCTATGTAACTGTACATTGGTATTTAGCGTCAGAACATGGTGAAAGCTCAACTGCTATGTAACTGTGCATTGGTATTTAGCGTCAGAACTTGGTGAACGTTCATCTGCTATGTAACTGTACATTGGTATTTAGCGTCAGAACATGGTGAAAGCTCAACTGCTATGTAACTGTGCATTGGTATTTAGCGTCAGAACATGGTGAAAGCTCAACTGCTGTGTAACTGTGCATTGGTATTTAGCGTCAGAACATGGTGAACGTTCAACTGCTATATAACTGTGCATTGGTATTTAGCGTCAGAACATGGTGAACGTTAAACTGCTATGTAATTGTGCATTGGTATTTAGCGTCAGAACTTGGTGAACGTTCATCTGCTATGTAACTGTACATTGGTATTTAGCGACAGAACATGGTGAAAGCTCAACTGCTATGTAAATGTGCATTGGTGTTTAGCGTCAGAACATGGTGAACGTTAAACTGCTATGTAACTGTGCATTGGTATTTAGCGTCAGAACATGGTGAACGTTCAACTGCTATGTAACTGTGCATTGGTATTTAGCGCCGGAACATGGTGAAGTTTCAGGGGCTGAGATTTCTCGAAAACCTCCAACTATGCCCGCTTTGAGAGCTTTCCAAAACATATTTAAATCCATCGCTGTACTGAGGCTCGCAGAATATTCAAATTCGACACTACATTTCTTCAATCGTTATAACTCTCAGTATAGGCTCATATCGTGACAATGAAGCACTATTTTGACCATTGTTTACCTTTGTTATTATAAAATCAATCATGACAATATAAAGATTAAACTTATCGAAATATGTAGTGACCAAAATACTAGTTTTCTGATAAAGGAAACACCTTGCGTAGCTCAAAAACAAAAAAACCTCTTCCAGTAACGAAAAACAGGCTAAGGTTAACTAAAAGAACATAGCATTTAAGATCAGACAATTTCTTTCTACAATTTCGCTCATGTAATGTTCAACATGCAAACACAATAATCATTCACTGACACTTATAGCAGATGTAGACAGAATGGTTCCCAGATAGAACGCAGCAAGTGGGACAAAGTAAAACTGGTTTTGAGAACGCTTTGCTAACCATCAACCACACCCACGATCGCCCTTTAAGTAACACAAAATCCAGTCCGTGGTTCTAACCAAGGTGTCAACCCGCCATACTGAGCAACCTTGGGTCACACCTGTTGCAAGTGGCATGCACTGCTATGTCCGTTTTCCCGACACCTAAACCGTCAAGTGACGTCAACAGTGGTGCGTCGGTCTCAAAGCGACCTTATGAAAGGAGCTTCATAAACGCTGGTAATTGATTCGATACCGCGATCAACCTGTAATTCCAGCAGGGACAAATCCGCTGCTTGTTACGAAGAAACGGCGACGTATTCGAGACAGCTCCGGCGCACTGTGCCTGGATTTATTAAATAGTTGCTCTATTTTCTTCATTTAAAATAAGATTTTAGCAATAGTAGATTAATATGCAGAAGGTGCATCAAATTGTGCATTATATGCTCAAAACAATTATAGTGATTTGAGCATTTCGACCAAGTCAAGTATTCAAAGTACATTGTAGAGTATTCACGACACTCAAAACGTGATGTTGACAATATCATAAACATATCCATTCTCTGGTTGGCGCTGAATGTAAATAACCGCAGATGCGGGTTCTCCGAATGTATTCCAATCTGAAGTGACGTTTAGCAAACCTGGTTGAATATAAATATATTCTCATACACGATATCTTGGGGATGTGCAGCAGTTTTCAAATGCCCGCCACTTGAAGACCATTCTCTGAATTTGCCAAAATATCCATCCGACGACATCGAGATAATTCAAAACACGTGTTTCAAAACCATATTTCCAGGTTGTTCGTATAAGGACATTCTGCAGATATAAAATATACCAACGCAGCATGATACACGCAATGAACTATGCAAGGTGTATTTCTCTAGGACGAAACGTAGAGATCATAAACTGAATATGTTTCTACCTACTCGAAATGCTGCGGTATACACTTGAATATTCAAATTCCACATAACACTTCTTCACTGACTTTAACTCTCAGTATTGTGACAATGAAATACTCTATTACCATGTGTTGACGTTTGTTATTTTACAATTAATCACGATATAATAAAACAAATTCAATGACTAAAGGACCATTTTTATAACGAACACACGTCGCGTTATTAAAAATCACATTCGAATAACGGATCAGCTGGTTGTGGGTAACTGAAACATAATGAACTCTAGGGGTAGACACGTTCTTTCTAAAAGTTCGCCCATGTAATGGTCAACGTGCAAATACAACAGTCAAATGCCGGTCATCCAGTAATGCCTATGATTGACACTTCTAGCAAAGGTACATGTCGCCATCTTCAAACACAACGACACGGAATGGTTCACAGATAGAAAGCAACAAGTCGGAAGAAGTAAAACTGGTTTTGAGAACGCTTTGCTAACAACCATCACCACACCCACGATCGCCCTTGAAGTAACACAAAACCCAGTCCGTGGTTCTACCCGAGGTGTCAACCCGCCACACAGAGCAACCTTGGGTCACACCTATTGCAAGTGACATGCACTGCTATGTCCGTTTTCCCGATACCTTAACCGTCAAGTGACGCCAGACTCATGAAAGGAGCTTCATTAACGCTGGTAATTGATTCGATACCGCGATCAACCTGTAGTTCCAGCAGGGACAAATCTGTTTTCGCGTGTTACGTAGAAACTACAGCGATATAGACGGCGACGTACACGAAACAGTTCCGGCGCACTGTGTCTGGATTTATTAAATCCATGCTCTATGTTACTTATTTTAAAATACATTACTAACAATAATATAGAAGGTGTACCATTTTGCGCTTTATAAGCCCGAAATAATGAAAGTGATTTGGGCTCGTCGACCAATAAATGTGTTCAAACTAGCGTATTGTATATATAGCTTCGTACTCTCGACTAAGAGGACACCGGGTTCGAATCTTGTGCTGCGGTGTTAAGACATTGGGCAAGTGTTTCGCTCGACATTGCTCGAGTTCACTCAGCTGTAAATGAGTACCTGGCTATAGACAGTGGTGGATATGTGTACGAGCAGCCTTCCCGCATTAATTGTAGCATATGGCTGGATGCTTCCCGAAGAAGTTAAGACGGTGTTTGATTGAACAGGTCTGGCAAGAAAGCAAAGTGTAACACCTGTATTCACGACACTGATACCGCACTGTTGACAACACAAAAACATATTCATCCACTGGTAGACGCTAAAGACAAACAAACGCAAATGAAAATGTTCTGGATTTATTCCTGCCTGACATGGTTGAATCTCAATAAATTACTAAACACAATGTTTTAGGGATGTGCAACAGTTTCCCAGTGCCCGCTTCTCAGAGATCGCCTTCAGAATTTGGTATCATTATCGTGAAGTATATATATAGTCCATTTGTCATTCCTATTCTTATAATGGTGAACCTATGATTTTTCTATAGTATAAGGTTTTTTAGTGGATTTATCTGATGAAATCCAGTTGGGTTGTCACTCCGGCAACCTTGGGGAAGTTTTTATATGCAAATTAGTGCGGCCATTATCGAAAAATCTGTTTGATTCAATACTGTCAAAATATGCATAATGTCACACAAATTATGTCTATTCTGATATTTTCATGGTGAATGATTACGATAGGCACCATTAGAAAGTTGTAATAATGTAAAAATATATTGCTAACATGCAAATTAGCCACAACCATTATTTAAAAAAAAATACTTTTCTTATAGAGTTTTTTCGATAATGGCCGCACTAATTTGTGTATAAAAAATTCCCAAAGGTTGTCGGAGTGACAAATCCACCATAAAACCTTATACTATAGAAAATGCATAGGTTCACAAAATGGCAAATGGACTATGTAGTACCATTACGTAAAATATACACAAACATACAGTATAAGTATATACAAATAGCAATATACGTATGCTGTCATTACACGAACATCGCGATATAACTATATAGCAGCATTACACAAATACCGTTACACGTACCGTATCGTGGATAGCTGTATTGTTACTGCCCACTGGTCAACACCGCGGTCACTGTGTTGACCACGACGACGTTTCACATATTGCATTTGTGATACAAGGTCACACGGCATTCACTTGACCACAGCCGGATAAATGAGTTGTCTTTGGTCAGTAGCCTATGTGGTTAGCCCAGGGCAAGTAGCATGTTCCACTAACTAGCAAACACGTGACCTCCACTAGCCGTCTGATGGCATCTGATTGACTCTCCAGGTCGTCGCGGAATATCAAGACATGTCGACCTTTCATACTCAGGCACCTGGACTGGTCACTTGTATGCAGCCATTTCAGCACTGACCTGGTCAGCGGTCAAACGGCACGGATTGTACGTGATATATCGCGTTTGCAATTTATGCAACTAAGAATTTCTTGCACGCGACATGAAGACACGGTGGTTTAAATGGTGGAGGACATTTCGGCGTTAGAAATGGCCTGATGTGGTTAGTTGGGTATTAGTAATGCCCTCGTGTGGTTAGTTCGGCGTTGCAACTTGTCATTACATCAACAAACAACCCAACATGTACACACAAAACTGAAAAATTAAAAACTGAAATAATTTTGTTTCTTCACGTTTTGGGTTCCCTGTGGAGCGGTAAATTAATTTGTTTTCCGAATTTTTATTGCAAATTGACCCTTCATCCATTCACCCACATCAAAATAGTTTGGATTAAATTTCTGTTGCGTACAGAGCCCGTAATCCTCCAACCGCATAAGAACACACTGTCAGGCCGTGACATGTCCAGGGCCCACCGCACTCCTTGTGGGCGATGTCACTGGCTCACGGTGAAAGAGGAGTTTTGAAAAGAATGTGTCAAGGGCAAAGACAAGCTGGTACTGACGTCATCAGCCGCAGCGACCTCTTGGGGGCGAGGATGGTATCGTATTTTCGAACGACTATTTTGTGGGACAAATACAGACACACATGCAAGTGGGATAGAACAGCGTCGAAATACAACTGCGCATATAAACAACGCTAGTGAAGGCAGATCTGTTAGATAAATTGCAGGAGACAGAACGAATCAGACATCTGATTGTGAACTGAAACCACAAGTCAACAACTTCAATACATCATCCACCAACAATTTTCAATTCCACCAAGCGCATAGCGTCAGCAAGTCAGTGTAGAGTCCATTCATGTGAATGTACAGTATAGAGTTAACGTGTACCATGAACGAAGGCGTTAAATGATACCCCCCCAAAAAAAATCGATGCAAGTGAATTCACTTGGTCTGTGAATTCAGATGTGGTAAATTAAAGATGCGTTTATGACGCGGTAATAACCAAAACCAAACGCAAAACCCTAACATTGGTCCACTGCCTCACGTCGAAAACGCGTCACGCGGTGTACAGTTTTCATGTATGACACTATTGCTTCAAGAGACGGTGGTAGCTCTTAGGTGTAATTATTTAATTTAGCGTTGCGTTATTATGTCTACAACATGCATATTGAAGGTATACACCTGTCAATATGTGTTTAGTTACTTTATTAAGCTCCGAATAATGTTCGCAGTTTGAAAACTCCCGCCAGCAACACGTTCAAAAGGTAAATAAAACATCCAAATTCAAAACAAAATTTATTGGCAATTATGGTAGGGCGAGCATAATTAACCGCAACACCATATGATGTTGCACTTAACACGTTCGATACAGTAGACAAATTACTGCTTGGCCAATTCTGGGTATAGAAGTCGGCAGCTCCTCCAATTAACTGATCATTGACGGTGTAGCGCTTACATTTTTTCGGCGTTAAAAACGTTACGATTGACGTTTCTGCGCATGCGCGATATATGTAAAATCATCAATGTGCAGCGAAAAAACAAAGCATTTATGGTATAAATATTACGGGTTGTTCGTTAGGATGTATATAACCTCTCAGCAAAGTTATTTGTCGCAAATTACCACGAGGCAAACAAGTTTTGAGGCATATTTTGCTAGCAAGCGTAAATCACGTGACAGTAGTGCGCCCTAATCCGTGACAGTGATTTATAAAAAACGTAATATTTTATTGCGTTGAACGACATTTTAAGAAACTCTTCACAGTAATTATCACAAGTGAGTTTACGAACAGCTCGTTTCATTTATACCGAAAATGCTTTGTTGTTTTGCTGGACATTGATGATTTTACATTTATTGCGCATGCGCAGAAACGTCAACCGGAACGTTTCTAACGACATGAAAAATGTAAGCGCGACAACGGTGTAGCATTGATCGAAAAAAGCGACAATGGGTGATGCGTTCTACCCAGAGTACACACTCTCACGTCGCGTCTAATGTCGTTCGATAATGGATATCGCTTTAAGTGGCGGAAAGTGCGTTTCTTAGAAGCTACACCTATTTCGTAATGGCGTCTTCGAAGACGGAATAAACTTGTTTCCGTCTGTCTAAACAGAAATATGTTGTCTATTTTTAATGCATGCATAAGAGTGAGTATATACAGGCGTGTGTACGCGTGCATAATTACACACACGTGCATGTGTTCTGGCGCTCGAGTGTATGCGACTGTGTTCTTCCGCTGTGCGTGTGATTTGTTGAGCTAACGTGGCAGTAAGTAAGTTAATGTGATTGCGTGCGTGAGTAGCTAAAATCAGTTCTGTCCGACGGGACTCCGAGAGGGTATGATTAACTGCGACATCAGACGGCTAAGCTAAACAATTCACGATTGATGAGAGTTTCATCACTTCACCGTCAGCTTAGGTCACATTGAAATAAACTTGTTAACGTCAGGAATAAACACATTGCCATTATACACGCGCTCGAATATGTATGTGCATGCAAACATGCGGACGCATGCACACATGCATTCACATTTTCAGTCATACATTCAGACACATACACACACGCACACACACACATTCACTCACTCACACATACACATACATACACACACACTCACACACACACTCTCACTCGCTCACACATACACACACACATACACACACACTCACACACACACTCTCACTCATTTACACATACACGCACTTACATACATACATACATACATACATACATCATGCAGACACACACACACACACACACACACACACACACACACACACACACACACACATACACACAACATACACACAACATACACACACAACACACAACACAAACACAAACACATAACACATAACACATAACACATAACACATAACACATAACACATAACACATAACACATAACACATAACACATAACACATAACACATCTACAAAACATAAACACAAACAGACACACACAAACACACACATACATACCACACACTCAGACACACAAACACTCAGACACACAAACAAACCGACACACACACGCACACGCACACGCACACGCACACGCACACGCACACGCACACGCACACGCACACGCACACGCACACGCACACGCACACGCACACGCACACGCACACGCACACGCACACGCACACGCACACGCACACCACACGCACACCACACACACACACACACACACACACACACACACACTGAGAAATGGCGGATTCTTTTAACTAACTAATAACCTTAACTATTTTATACATGTTGCCATCTCCAGCTCTAACTTGGCCTATATCTGCCTTCGACAAAAACAATTTTGCACAAATATGTAGTCAATACTTCATTTGCAGAAACAACACTTTAAAATATGATTCAAAGTCAGGTTACATTGGCTAAACTAAGAAGACACTATAGTGAACGGCAGGTTATTATTTATTTATGCTGAATCGTTGCAAAGACACTCAAGATAAAAAGAGACGGCGCTGCGTGGTTTAGCCACAGCACCGATTTCCCAAGGGAATGTTCGACACAATCTTTACCAGATCTGCCACATGTGTTTGTGCAATAAGAGACCGTGTTTAGTTTGTGTGGGGAATGGACACATGTTAACATGGTTTATTAGCATTGTTATGTAAAGCAAAAAACCGACTGGTTACTGACATGCATGCGTTAGGCTTATCGAAATGTTAAATTTGTTGTTGTATGTTTGTAATACGCCCGTGTAAAAAATGATAAATATGTTGGAAAATATTCAAAACGCTACAAGTTTTAAATTAAACCAGTAATAGGTGCGAATGAAGTGATGTGTAATATGCAGTGTGTTTTGTTCGTTCAAAAATTTACTTTGTATAGACTAACATTAGTTATCCCATCTACTATGTTAAGTGAGAGAAGTATTTATATCTATAATTTATAATCGTGCGTGTGGTTGTAGTCATTTGAATAGATGTGCTTGGTGATATATACATATACGAATGCACGAACCACTCACGCATGCATGCACGCAAACAATAATGCAGGCATGCACGTAGACCAGGCATGCAGACACAAACACATACACGCGCGCACACACGCACATACGCACATAGGGGCACACGCACACACGCACACGCACACACACGCAAACACGCACACACCCACACACGCACACACGCGCACACGCGCACACGCGCACACGCGCACACGCGCACACGCGCACACGCGCACACCGCACACACGCACACACGCACACGCGCACCGCACACCACACGCGCACACGCGCACACGCACACGCGCACACGCGCACACGCACACACGCGCACACGCGCACACCGCACACACGCACACACGCACACACGCACACACGCACACACGCACACACGCACACACGCACACACGCACACACGCACACACGCACACACGCACACACGCACACACGCACACACGCACACGCACACACGCACACACGCACACACGCCACACACGCACACACGCACACACGCACACACGCACACACACACACACACACACACGCACGCACACACACACACACACACACACACACACACACACACACACAACACAACGTAGCACGCACGTACACACACACACACCACACACACACACACACAATGTTTAGATGCGCGCGTCACATATGTGGCACGCGTACCTAACACCTGTCAGACTGATGCCATGTGTAACACGTCGAAACGTTTCATCATATCACGAATAAGCATGAAACCCACACTAACTATGCCGCCGCTTTTTGCAGAGTCACGTTAACATCCCAACACCGCTTGACCACTGTCCGAGAACTGTGTCCGTGCGTGACTGCGCGCAACAGCATCCCTTGGCAACGCGTGACCACCCGTTTACGCGCGTGACGATTGGGTCAATGTATTCATTTGCGCGTAATCACGACTAAACTCAGATTCATCCAATGGTGTGACTAATCACCCGTCTGTCCAGCGACATCCCAAACATGTCCTGGACGCGTACACCACTGACCACACCCCGCCGGACATCAGTGTACAACGGAATGTCAAATGTCACCCGTAGCCAAATGCACGACACATATCGTCAAAACACATACATTTATTGATACAAATAGACAAGACTCACCTGTTGTATTGTCGCCATATTCCGACTGACACCGGCGGTGCGCGTGAGTCCGAGTGCACGCGTTGTCGCTATCGATCTGCCCATTGGCAACTGTCCTTGCTGCCTCCATCACTCGCTCGAGGACATTGGCGGAGACATCTCCCTCTAGCGGATAGTTTCGCGCGCACTCGAAGTGTCGCCGTCTGTCGGATAATAATTGTATAATTATTATCATCGGTGCGTATCTCGTAATGACGCGATTGACATTCTGTTGAATTACCCAGGTGGATTCGATTAGATGGACAATTAATTTTAATATTAACATAATAGTGTATTAAATGCGTAGCTATAAAGTGTGGTTAATATACTTCATATGGTATGTTATTTTGGTACGTGTGTAATGAGAACGTTTGTGTATAATACATTCAGTAGCCTATAATAGTTTCTGTTCGTATGTGTAAAGACGGTGCACGAGTGCACACGAGACGTGCACACGAGCTTGCGCCAATGTGGTGTGTGTGTGTGTGTGTGTGTGTGTGTGTGTGTGTGTGTGTGTGTGTGTGTGTGTGTGTGTGTGTGTGTTGTTGTGTGTGTGTGTGTGTTGTGTGTGTGTGTGTGTGTGTGTGTGTGTGTGTTTTGTGTTGTGTGTTGTGTGTGTGTGTGTGTTGTGTGTGTGTGTGTGTGTGTGTGTGTGTGTGTGTGTGTGTTGTGTGTGTGGTGGTGTGTGCACACGTGCGGTGGGTATATTTTGACTGAAGGCGTGCAACAATTTTCATTTAACACAATAGACACAATAACAAGAGAGTTGACAAATTGACTAAAGCAAATAATACGACGTATCAGCGAATCTTTACATCAATCAGTGTAAAACATAGACCTTGACCACAGCGCACCCTCAAGTCCTCGAACCGACTTACACTAATCGATTTGAAGGTGGGCTCGCGGCAATTTACTATTCTACGTTAAACCCACTTATCTCTCCGCAGCGCCAGATTGGCCGGAGGATGTATAAAATGACCGCATCAAGGGAGACGAAGATCGTTTATCCAAGCAAACATCAAAGAAGTGGTGTGGATAAGGAAGAATTCGCCTTGTCGAGATTCCAACAGTTCTTGTCTGATATAAATACGTATCATGTTGTTGGCGGACAACCAACCAAAAGCACATGCGGGTCTCGTGCATCAAGACCCATAACAACACAAGAATACACGCACAAAACAAACATGCATAGATATACACACGTTTAAACGTATAGACACACAGGTATATACATTTGCGCGTATGCGTTCTCGCACACACTTTCACTCACATATACAAATATATACATACATACATACATACATACATACATACATACATACATACATACATACATACATACATACATACATACATACATACATACATACATACATACATACATACATACATACATACATACATACATACATACATACATACATACATACATACATACATACATACATACATACATACATACATACATACATACATACATACATACATACATACATACATACATACATACATATATACACACATACATACATACATACACGCACACACACACACTCTCTCACATACACTCTCTCTCTCACACACATACACACACACACACACACACACACACACACACACACACACACACACACACAACACACACACACACACACACACACACACACACACACACACACACACACACACCACGCACGCACGCACGCACGCACGCATATTTCCCCAAAGCGACAAGTTAAAACATCATGTGAACCTGTGAACCTACACAACTGTGAACCTACACAACTGTGAACCTACACAACTGTGAACCTACACAACTGTGAACCTACACAACTGTGAACCTACACAACTGTGAACCTACACAACTGTGAACCTACACAACTGTGAACCTACACAACTGTGAACCTACACAACTGTGAACCTACACAACTGTGAACCTACACAACTGTGAACCTACACAACTGTGAACCTACACAACTGTGAACCTACACAACTGTGAACCTACACAACTGTGAACCTACACAACTGTGAACCTACACAACTGTGAACCTACACAACTGTGAACCTACACAACTGTGAACCTACACAACTGTGAACCTACACAACTGTGAACCTACACAACTGTGAACCTACACAACTGTGAACCTACACAACTGTGAACCTACACAACTGTGAACCTACACAACTGTGAACCTACACAACTGTGAACCTACACAACTGTGAACCTACACAACTGTAACCTACAAACTGTGAACCTACACAACTGTGAACCTACACAACTGTGAACCTACACAACTGTGAACCTACACAACTGTGAACCTACACAACTGTGAACCTACACAACTGTGAACCTACACAACTGTGAACCTACACAACTGTGAACCTACACAACTGTGAACCTACACAACTGTGAACCTACACAACTGTGAACCTACATAACTGTGAACCTACACAACTGTGAACCTACACAACTGTGAACCTACATAACTGTGAACCTACACAACTGTGAACCTACACAACTGTGAACCTACACAACTGTGAACCTACACAACTGTGAACCTACATAACTGTGAACCTACATAACTGTGAACCTACACAACTGTGAACCTACACAACTGTGAACCTACACAACTGTGAACCTACACAACTGTGAACCTACACAACTGTGAACCTACACAACTGTGAACCTACACAACTGTGAACCTACACAACTGTGAACCTACACAACTGTGAACCTACACAACTGTGAACCTACACAACTGTGAACCTACACAACTGTGAACCTACACAACTGTGAACCTACACAACTGTGAACCTACACAACTGTGAACCTACACAACTGTGAACCTACACAACTGTGAACCTACACAACTGTGAACCTACACAACTGTGAACCTACATAACTGTGAACCTACATAACTGTGAACCTACACAACTGTGAACCGACACAACTGTGAACCTACACAACTGTGAACCTACAAACTGTGAACCTACACAACTGTGAACCTACACAACTGTGAACCTACAAACTGTGAACCTACATAACTGTGAACCTACACAACTGTGAACCTACACAACTGTGAACCTACATAACTGTGAACCTACACAACTGTGAACCTACACAACTGTGAACCTACACAACTGTGAACCTACACAACTGTGAACCTACACAACTGTGAACCTACACAACTGTGAACCTACACAACTGTGAACCTACACAACTGTGAACCTACACAACTGTGAACCTACACAACTGTGAACCTACACAACTGTGAACCTACACAACTGTGAACCTACACAACTGTGAACCTACATAACTGTGAACCTACACAACTGTGAACCTACACAACTGTGAACCTACACAACTGTGAACCTACATAACTGTGAACCTACACAACTGTGAACCTACACAACTGTGAACCTACACAACTGTGAACCTACACAACTGTGAACCTACACAACTGTGAATTGTTCTACACTCGTAGCAGATCATTTCGGACCAAATTCCAATCACCGTGATCACGACGGGAATATTACCTTCGATGACGTCACATACCCGCCAACGGTGATTATTAATTACTTACCAATCATTCTAGCGAAATGCGCAGAATCGCCAGCAGGAGAGATCGATTTCCAATCAGACGTGTCTGTCAAAGTGATATGCACGTGACGCTCTTGTGTGTAGATTATATCCCGACGTTTATTGAAGGTATTGGTCAGTCGACGATCATTTGACCGCAGGTATCAGGACTGATAGAGACGGGATGATCGGAATGAGAAGACACCGGAGGTCGCCGCTCGGTCAGTTGACTGTTGTTGTTGCTGTTTGGCTTGCTGTTGTTGTTTTGGTTGTTGTTGTCTTAATTGCTGTTGTTGTTGTATTAATGTTGTTGTTTTCCTCTTTGTAACTGTGTAATCGTGTTAATTGTAATACTATATTTACATTGGTTATTAGTTTAATTTAGATATAATAGTTAACGTCACTTACTACGTCTGTCGAGGTGTATTGGCGGAACGGAGAAAGCGAAACAGGCGTGATTAACATCACCTCTGCCATGCGAAAGTGCAATTAACAACAATTCTATCAATACCGTCTTCGTAAATGTAATTTTGCTTCGGCAAACACAAAGTTATTGTAGTGTGAAATTACCTACGCACAACACACGGCGAAAAACTGTCGCGGGAAAGATTTATCAAGCACTGGCACTTTCAAATCGGTGACCGTTCCAGGGAGGTGGCCGAATTGAAGGTTTCTGTGTAAACTGGTAAATGCTTGCTTCCAGAATGCTTGGTGACGGCCAGGGGCGCGGAATATCGGGGTCGTCGGGCGCTCACTGTCCACGGACGGCCGTGCCAGAGGTGGGATGTCCGCGGATTACCTTCCACAGACAACTTCCGACGACCGTTGCTGTTTGCTGACGGAAGTGTCCACGCGGCGCGACACTTCTGTCGCAACCCTGGCGGCACGCGAAAACGCCCGTGGTGCTTCGTGACGTCAGACGGTGCATTCTGGGAGTATTGCGACATTCCAAAATGCGGTAGGTGCTGATGTCGTTCGTTCGCACATGATATCATATTTATATGTTCAAAATATATTAGACGGGCCAGGGCGACGAAAACTCCCGATAGAAGTCCCTTCGTTCCTCCCTCTCTCTCTCCCTCCCTTCCCTCCAGTTTTTCCTCCACCCTTCCCTTCCCCTGTCTGTCCCTTGTCCCTCGGTGAACCACTCTTCCCTCCTATCCTAAAAAACCCCGACATTCAGTCTTCTCTAAAACGACATTTAGCTATCATTTATGTCTGAACATTTCACAAACATAGAAGACGAATACTCCCTTTTACTTCCCTTCGTTTCCTCACTCTCTCCCTTCCTTTCCCTCCATTCATCCCTCCATCCTTTCCTTCCTCTGTGAACCACTCTTCCGTCATCTCCTAGAAAAATAACGACAATAATTCTTCTCTAAAACGACATTTAGCTGTATTTCACAAACATAGCAGGCGATGGTGGTTCATCTCAGTAACGCGCACCCAGAGAAATGTCGTGTGTCAATAAACGTGCATCTTCTGATAATATCGTCTTGACGTTAATGCTACTTGATGCATTTAACTAATTGCATATCGATTTTGATTAGAGTACATTACACGTAATAGATGCGCGTGTACTGGCTAACAACTGCTCGACATGATATATAACCAGGCTAGTCTACAGTTCTGCAGTTGCTTGATTCATATATGAAACTAAAATAACTAAAATTTAATTTGTCTTGATGTTATAAGTTTCATTCACTGTTTTTTAGCCAAACGTGCACAACAATTGTTTACCCAAAAATATGTAAAGATATTATATTGCACTCTAAAATATACTAATTTATTTAGGCGTGTGAATATATATTCACGCAGCAACGTTCTATTATTTTGGAATTTGTAGATCTTTACTTTTTTATTTAATTTGCATTTCAGACAGCTATATTCAACAGCCATAGTATAGTTCTCGTTACCATCGGGTGATTAAGATTAACACTGTAAAATTCCGATAAACGAATTTTACAAAGTTTATAAAATAGAAAAAGTAAATGCACCAATTCAATTCTAATGAATAACACTTTATCTTCCAAACTTAATTATGTTATAATTGTTTCTGATGGCATTGCCGCATAACTACGCTAAAATGCAATACAGAAATAAGACATCCCAAATCGGAACACTAACAGTTGAAATGAGACACCGCTTCAGTCTCCCACAAACACAAAATGTGCCTTCTACCCAGGTTGCCGACACACTAAGTCAGGTACCCGATACAACGGATCGATCTCTATCACCACTTCCGGAAGACGCTGCCGTCGGTGGGCGGCGCTATCGCCGCGTCACCACGGTGTCTATGGCAACGCCGACTTCCCGGATGTCAGCGCGGTGGCTGCCGGGAACTACTGCAGGAATCCTGGCAAAGACAAGAGACTGGCGCCATGGTGTTACGTGGCCGGTTCCAAGACAGTGACGGAATATTGCAACGTTCCCTATTGTGGTATTTTCATTTAACAGGTTTATTTGATGACACACGTATATTTGTTTTTCTCATTAATTAATCATTGTTTTTTCGTTTATGTTATATTATGTTAGATGTATTACTAATATAATGTTACATATTATCTACACATTTCTCTATCTATGCGTACATCATGATTTGACTAACTCGTGATCGTAATAACATACATAGGTAATTAATATTAGTATTAGTCTATGTGTCTACCAATATATAATAATATACATATAATATGAATTTCCCACAATAGTAATTAGTGTTATTTCTGCTTTGAGTTGCGATTTTACACTATTTTTTATTTTATCAAACGTCATTCCGTTAAATGGATTCTTTCTATGCCTAGATACATTCACGACGTGCCATATCAAAAGGTGATCACGCCCTAGAAGTACTTCCGCTGCCACTTACGTCTGGCATCTGCTTAAAAGGCTGAACAACAATTGTGTTTACGCGAGTCACTTTGATAGTGCTGCCACGTGGATGATTAAATATACAACCCAATTATAATATTAACATTCTTACATGCGCAGTGAATCACGCAATGACCGTTGACATTAAACACAATGCACTAGTCGAATAATTCGGCAGCTTGACGAGCTGAACCAAATATTCATCACCTATCGTATTACCTTATACGGATGGTACACGCGGAGCCCAAGCTAGAAACTTCACGTAGGCGCAGTTATATTTTCGATATGTTGTCAGGGTTATAAGTGATTAACATGTGTCATGAGATTTAGGCACATAATTACACGAAATTATATCAACATTATTAGTAATATAAAATTGCATGTAATATTTTACGAAAAGTATAAAAAAATTTTACAATCCATTTAAACCCAAGACGTTTTATTATCCTGATATTTATCTAACATCGTTAGAGTACAGTCTGCATTGCGACTTTTGAAAGTACGGGTTCATTTAGGTATAGAGTGTTATAATAATATTTATAAAGGTAGTGTCATTGAGTTAATGTGAGATGGTGTAGACTGAGTGAAGAGACACGTGTGTGAGAGACATAAATGTAAGACGCTGTAACCAGACAAAATAACAGAAACAACAGAAAACTCGTTATTTCATTCCGATTTTAGTTTCGTACAATTACTTCCAGTATGTTCTTCCTTTATAGAGTGTCGAACGACTCCTCAAGGCCGGGAATATGCGGGAAGAATCTCCCGAACCTGGACAGGGAAGATCTGTCAACGCTGGGACTTGCAGATCCCACACAGACACGCCTACGAAGGTGTCGGGGAGTCGGCCAATTATTGCAGGAACCCGGATGTTGGAGCCCTGGCGGCGCCGTGGTGCTTTACTCTTGATCCACTCACTAGGTGGCAGTACTGTGACGTGCCACGCTGTGGTATGTATACGGAGGGCGGACATTCCGTGTGTGTGGTGACGTCAGAAACAAATACAAAATAAACACTTGCACGCACACAAGTGTACATAGACAAAACAGCAACACGGACGGAGGGACGGAGGGACGGAGGGACGGAGGGACGGAGGGACGGAGGACGGAGACGGAGGGACGGAGGGACGGAGGGACGGAGGGACGGAGGGACGGAGGGACGGAGGGACGGAGGGACGGAGGGACGGAGGGACGGAGGGACGGAGGGACGGAGGGACGGAGGGACGGAGGGACGGAGGCGGAGGCGGAGGGCGGAGGCGGAGCGGAGGGACGGAGGGAGCGGAGGGACGGAGGGACGGAGGAGGACGGAGGAGGAGGAGGAGGGACGGAGGGAGGAGAAAACGGAGGGACGGACGGACGACGGACGGACGGACGGACGGGACGGACGGGACGGACGGAGACGGACGGACGGACGACGACGGACGAGACGGACGGACGGACGGACGACAGACGGACGGACGGACGGAGACGGACGGACGGAGACGGACGGACGGACGGACGGACAGACGCGACGGACGGACGGACGAGACGAGACGAGACGAGACGACGACGGACAAGAAGACGGACGGACGAGACGGACGAGACGGACGAGACGGACGACGACAGACGACAGACAGACAGACGAGACGGACGGACGACGGACGGACGCGACGGACGGACGGACGGACGGACGGACGACGACGGACGGACGGACGGACGGACGGACGGACGGACGGACGGACAGGACGGACGACGACGAGACGGACGACGACGGACGAGACGGACGGACGGACGGACAGGACGGACGGACGACGGACAGGACGGACGGACGGACAGGACAGACGAGACGGACGGACGGACGGACGGACGGACGGACGGACGGACGGACGGACGGACGGACGGACGGACGGACGGACGGACGGACGGACGGACGGACGGACGGACGGACGGACGGACGGACGGACGGACGGACGGACGGACGGACGGACGGACGGACGGACGGACGGACGGACGGACGGACGGACGGACGGACGGACGGACGGACGGACGTTTTGTGAGTGGCTCTCACAGACAAAAGTATGTGTGTTACAGAAGGCAAATTCGTGGAGACGTCTGACGTCCGTGTAAAGCCAAACCTGACTTCTGAATCTACCATCGATCATGTCACTCTTGCACCCACTGGTGAGATCACTCACCCATACAACTACACCATTAACATCCGCGGTAAACGCAACGTACGCACCAAATTGGTGTACACATGAAAATACAAGCATAATATATATATGCCACATGCTCACTGACGGAGAATATAGCTTCAGTTAGTGGTGTACGTCACATTTGTTTTATCCTTATCTCACTGGTGATTCTCGAAAAAACAAACAAATACAATTTGTGTATTGTATATTGGGAGTTGGGTGTATCTGAATTAGATTTGGCGCGCTAGAGGCTAGGCGTCTATGTTGAAAATATTACATTCCACAAATATATACATAATAAAACGTCTTCCGATTAGTTAATTGCCAATTTACGTTATGACCGTATGTCCTTTCAGCCCAGCCATTACAAGCCGGCCTCCTGAGCAGCGTCTCGATATTTCTTCCGCTGCTTTTGTTGCTGGTCGTCGCCATGGTGATCGCGGTCGCGTGGAAAGGACGAACGTGGCTCAGACGTAACGAAACGACGGCTCCGTACGATACATGTGTTGGCTTCGTGAACCCATTACACACGGGAGCTGGCAGGGAACAGTTGCAACATTGCCTTCATGACAAAACTACGAGTATTGGGAGTGTTCGATATGATTCCACACAGTGTCTCGTAAAGGATTCCTTTGTTGAGTTGTGGCCGCATCGCCACCATAATTAAGTTCATTACGTTAACAAAGCTACGGAGACCCAGGAATTTGAATGAAATGTTTGCTGATGCAATTTAGTTTCTAGTCGTTCGCAACAATTAGTAATGTTCTATTTACTGACCAATCTGTATATAGTAAGGTTACAATTTGTCTATGCTGGCACGAAGGGTGATCACTGCCAACGTGTTTGTTACCCTCATGAAATTTAGGTCGGGCTGATCGCTGAATCACAACAGATATACAGACCCCGATGTTGAGAGCCAAAGTGTTTGCTAAATATACCATGCCTGCCCTACCCGGTTTTGAATCCGGGACGCAGGCAAGCAACGTAGATGTGCTCCCTGAATGGGATTCCTTATTAGTCTAGGTTTCCTGTGTGGATGAGATTTGAACCAGTATATGGAATAATATAATGTATCAGTCACGGAATATATATATATAATATATATATATATATATATATATATATATATATATATATTATATATATATATATATATATATATATATATATATATATTATAATATATATATTATTTAGGTCGTAGACATATTTTCGAGGAAACGAAATAAACTATAATCATATATTATACATTGCGTTTGATATGAATTAGACATGCTTAAATGTTCAATTTGTTCAGTATTGATATCATTATTTGCCAACACTATACTGGACTTATTATTTAACATCAAGCACAATTACCATGCCTGAACAGGAATATGAATAAACAATATATATATATATATATATATATATATATATATATATATATATATATATTAATATATATATATATATATACTATCATATATTATTTCATAAAATATATATATATGTTTACTTTATATTCTGTTTCGCATATATATATATATATATATATATATATATATAATATAAAAAATATTGTTATTTTTCTGGCGCTGGTTGGTATGGCTGAGCCGTACGCGTGTGGGGTGTGGGTGTACCTATTTTCAGTAGTGGATCGGTGGTGCTGAACAACAATCTTCTCTTCTCCTGACATTTTAGCTTAACTTAATAATTGTGTAAATATATTTTTAAACAAAATTGGACGCATTCAATTGTAATTGTAATATAATTTTTAATGATATTTTAGTCCTCTTATAATGTATGTTTACTAATTTAAATTATATTCTTAGAAGATTTGTCTTTATTTATTTATTATATTAAAAACATTTTAAAGAACAAATTATGTACAATGTGTATCTTATATTTATATCGTATTTCATTTTATTGTATATATAGGCACTATATGAGTCAACTCCAGACTACATTCCAATTCATCATGTAATGCACGTTGAATACGGCACTAAAGCTTTATTATTATTAATTATTAAATCTTATGCACTGTCTACGACCTAAACACAAGTCCGTGATGTTGTTCGTCGATTAGTTGTTTGGATTATAAATATAATAATCATTGTGACAACACATATATTTTACTTAATTAATTACTTGCACTTTGAGTGATCATAGTAACGAATCAAACTGATACATGTAGCGCAAGGTAGAAATATGTTTGGTAGAATCATTGCGTCTAATGCATTAACATAGTCGTAGTTATGATGTACAAATTGATCACACATGCAGGTATAACTATTATCATTATAAAATACGTTTTATTACTAGTTTTATCAGACAAACAAGCGGAGTTTGTCACCGATTTTCTTAGGAATCACGACAAAATGAATGTCTGAACGATAAACATGCTTTATTTCACACATAGCCATTCATCTTGCAATACTAATACATTATCAATGCGTCACACGCATTGCGAATCTCTTATCCTATTTTCATGTTGTCTGTTGTGCTATAAATGTCATGCAAAGACCGATGTGTTACATTTGAAATACTTTACCTCGCTTCGGTTCATCTCTGTCGCGGTAATAATAAAGAGTTGCTTTCCTGGAGTTGCAATTACAATAATGCATATACTGAATACTTATTTTATTCTTCCGTGGTTCTTGCAAATACAATAACATATAATACTGAATAATCGTTTTATTCTTCCGTGATTTTATATTGAATACATATATTACACTTCCTTTATTCATGCAATTACAATAATACATATATTGAATACTTATGTTAATTTTCTTTGGTTCTAGAAAAAGATAACAAATCGATTTAACACATGTATAATCGGATATTATAATATATAATTAATAGCATACAAATAATGTAATAATTATATTTATATTGTATATAGCTAACTAATATCATATACTTATTTCCTTTTTTAATTTCCTAGTGTGAATCGTGCATGATACGCGCAAACACATAGGTCTAACATTTTGTTCATTACAACGTCACCGAGGCAACTATCACAGATAACGCCATTGTCATTTTTGGCAAGCGTTTGGCACAACTAACGACACAACGGTGTAGATCTCATTCGGCGATCTAGACGTCAGACCGGGGAGTGGATGTGATGACTTCCCCAGGCTCTCCCAGGTTTTCCAGGGAGACTGGGTCGGTCACGTGGTCGGGATCAGGCAGGGAGACGAGATCTGTATGTGGTTCCGACTCCGCAACGACGCTAGCGTTCTCCGCCACCTGTAACAGCAACATGTGCATATTATCGCCCACCATGTCGCCCGTATTATCGCCCGCGTTAGACGCAGGTAATCTTATTCAGCGTGAGAAGAATTCAATATTAATTTAGCCAATGGTCTTTGTCTAGTGTCTTCGTCACATCCTCAGTTATACTGTCAGATTGCAGTTAAGTTCACTCTTAATTGAAATGTGTGATACTCGTAAAACAATATAGCTAATACAGTCACCTATCTACACGGGCCACCTATATCCTAGTCTCGATTAACCGACTGTCCCTCGGCTGCGCAACGTCGCCAAGAAGACAGCTTGGTGACTTTGTCGGCGTTTGAATGTAATCCATGTGGATTCCTGGATAATCCTGCGGTAACTCCTATTTTATAAGCAACTGCAAATTTGTATTTCTATTTATTTTTATGTTAATATATAAGTTTAATTTTTTATAATTTTTTTATAATACAGCATTATCTGATAAAAATGCATCCTTATTTAATTTGTTATTTCAAATTCGGCCTGAGAACCAATCAGCGTCTCTACCCTAATCCAAGTTAAGGCCGCCCTGTCGGTCACTTCGGCAGGCCAATAATATTCCAGGCGGAGTTTCCGGGCTGAAAAGTGCTGCCACCTGACGGAGTCTGGTTAATCGAGGCTACCTATATCCACGTCCAGCGGTGCCCTAAATTGTGAGTTTCCGCAAGAGGGCACCCAAGTGATTCTTGCTTCCGGTCTGTTTTGTACGACACTTAACAAGATGTAATATATACCTCGTTGTAAGCGTATCAAAGTCGGAATCACTGCAATAAGCAAACCTTTTGTAAATAATATCTTATCAGTATTATAGTTCCCTTCCAGATAATTGTTGGTTCTGTTGAAATCTATGAAACTCACTACGGAAATGTCCGTTACGCCTACATCGGTAAAAATAGTGCTTCCTCGCGCCTGGTTGAATGTTTATGTAAGCTAGAACCTATCTGTACACCTCAGGAATATAGCCAGACAATTATTGTCAGCCAGGGATAGTCCCCAGTTACATTTGTAGCAAAGAAGCATAGGAAATCAGTATCGCAAATGCGGTCACCTGTCTACTAGAGTCATTTTTTCCAGTCCGGAAGTTACCCTAACAGGGAGGATCTGTTATAATTAGATTATTGTTTGTCTATAAAATAGTTTTCTCTTGCGCCTAGTTATGTTATTGTAGCAGGTACTATAATAGTGAAGTACTATAGATGTTTTAGAGCTGGCTTACAGTAGCAGCTATTTTGTAAAACGGTTACCTTGACAACTTAGCCAGCATATAGCAAATACCAACCTGTAGAAGCCATATGTTTGTAGAGGTGCTCTCAATAACACATTGTCACACCTCTTCATAAGTACATTATATTTTCTACCTTTATTTCATTTGGTTTTCATATATGTCATTTTGAATGTATTGTTAAATCTAATAATGATTTATTCGTTGTACTAATGTTAGTCACTGACAATATGTATATGTCATATCCACTATGTCATATATATGTATGCCACGGTTTTATGTAATTCAGATATTTCACATAGAGACTGTGACAAGAAGTTTCGTTATATCATTATATTGTCCTCGTACTGGTTACCTGCTTGTTGATGGTCGAAGAATAGTACATTGTTACACCTTTTTACAGGTGCTGATTTGGTCTTTATTTCTCTCGAAAATCCCATTATGGAAACCGTACCTCAATAAAATACTCTTCTCTCGCGCCGCACTTCTCAATAAGGTAGCGAGCGATATCATTACGTCTCGCCTCGGCACATTTCTTCAGCAGGGATTTATCGAGGTCGTCAATGGAGAGTTCACCGTGGAAGTTTTTCGTCATTTCGATGACGTCATCAAGTGACGTCATATCCATGGCCGACAGGAGCAGCCGTTGTAACGTGTGACCTTCTATCCTGGCGCCATACATCCGGGTACGTTCGCGTTCGATGACGTCACTAGGCTGAAACCAACGAGTTATTTACTATTCCCATTGTGAGCGGCTCGCAGATGACATTACTCGCTGCCCACGATAGCGTCTATGTAACATTAAAATAAACTACAAAATCGCACAGGAAATAACACAGATACTAAAGGTTATTGTACATTCTTAAACACACATCAGATTTGAAATAGTTGGTTATACCGTTATTGCCTTTGATATTCTGAATAAATCCATCTAAATTCTTATTTATTTTGGCGTTGTTTACTCAAACTGTATCACTACTATTCTCACTGCATTTCACAATACTTATTAAGTTACAGATGTATAGATATCAAACCAAATCCAATAGTTATATCGAGACTTCCAAAAACAATATTTCCTATTCAACTTCTTAAATGTCTCAAAAATGACTTTTATACATATAAATAATATACTTTATTGCTGTTTACGAATAGGCGAAAATCCATTAAGAAAAGGGACAAAGAGGAACAAACAAAGGAAAGTGTAATCGAGGACCAGAGCCAAAATCAGTCTCCCTCCTGACGACAGGAACCAGGAAGAGAAAACAAAGGATGCGCCTTCTATGTATCTCTTGTGTCAGGGACGAAAGGATGGAGCGAAAGATGAAACGAGGGATCGAAAGAAGAAATGAATTAGGGAAAGAAGACACGATGGAGCAAAAGATGAAAAAAGGGACAGCAAAAGTGGAAAGGATGGAGCAAAGGTAGAAGAGAGGGAGCGAAAGAAGAACAGATGGAGCAAAAGAGGAAAGGACTGAGATAAATACGAAAGGACGATGTGAAAGAAGAAAGGATGGAGCAAAAGAACGAATTATGGAGAGGAAGAAGAAAGGATGGAGAGAAACAAAGGAAAGGAATTCATGAAAGAAGAAAGAATGAAGCGAAAGATGGAAGGAGGGAGCGAAAGTAGAAAGAAGGAACAATGTCTTACCCGGTAGTTGAGCCAACGACGGCCACGAGGTCTGACCTTGACCGGCGTGGGAGCCTCCAGCTCCCTCACGTAGTCGTACACCGACATGTTGTTCTACAAAAGAACCACGCCTTGATGTGACAAGTCGACAACGACAACATCAACAACAATATCTACATTTTAGTCAACGCGACGACGACGAAAACCATGACAACGACGACAGTTATTTGCAAAGACTTCACAATCTATGTCGTCGACAATGGAAACGACGAGGAATATCCGGTATGAAGATACTCACTACGTCAAT
>JAODUO010000905.1:92500-97500 GCA_025642075.2 Ridgeia piscesae | reverse complement strand
CCGTCCGTCCGTCCGTCCGTCCGTCCGTCCGTCCGTCCGTCCGTCCGTCCGTCCGTCCGTCCGTCCGTCCGTCCGTCCGTCCGTCCGTCCGTCCGTCCGTCCGTCCGTCCGTCCGTCCGTCCGTCCGTCCGTCCGTCCGTCCGTCCGTCCGTCCGTCCGTCCGTCCGTCCGTCCGTCCGTCCGTCCGTCCGTCCGTCCGTCCGTCCGTCCGTCCGTTCCCATCCACGTCCCCGTTCCCGTCGACGTCCACATCTCTCCTCTCTCCCTCCCTCCAAGTTCTTTCCCACAGACATATTTTCTCTCCTCTCTCTGTGATCATTACACGTGTTCGCGACATGTATATACACCCAGCTGTGAAAGTCCCCACCAGTCCCAGTCCCATTAGTCCCAGTCCCCACCTGTCCCAGTCCCCACCTGTCCTAGTCCCCACCTGTCCTAGTCCCCACCTGTCCCAGTCCCCACCTGTCCCAGTCCCCACCTGTCCAGTCCCCACCTGTCCTAGTCCCCACCTGTCCCAGCCCCCACCTGTCCCAGTCCCCACCTGTCCCAGTCCCCATTAGTCCCAGTCCCCACCTGTCCCAGTCCCCACCTGTCCCAGTCCCCACCTGTCCCAGTCCCCACCTGGTACTTGTCGAGGATGTCGAGCAGCCGCAGCGACTCGCGGAAGCCGCGTTGTTCCGCGATCTCACGCGCCGTCTTCATCTTCTTCATGCCGCGCACGTCGAGGATGTGGTCGTAGGCATTCACCACCAGTGTCTCCACACTGCGGGACAAGTTGTACAGACTTACGTGTACGTGTCTGACCACACTCACACTCACACACCCGACAGTTATGGCCAATAAACCATGTTATATATACTACTACTACTACTACTACTACTACTACTACTACTACTACTACTACTACTACTACTACTACTACTACTACTACTACTACTACTAATAATATATTATTAATTATTATTATTATTATTAATAAGTAATAATATATTATATTAGTATTAGTATTATAGTATATAGTATACTATGTATTAGATTTATTAGTCATAGTTATATATAACTTATCGACTACTGATTATATGCAATAAACTGTTGCCTTTGAAGCACACGAGCACATACATTACTATGCTTTTATTTAAAAAAAATTATGATAATTCCTTCTCTTTAGCAATCACCTTTTGCGCAACTATTTATTATAAAAATTGTCTCCACACATATCGCACTCCTCGTGTAATTCACACAACTTGACGGGTTGAAAAATAAAAATAATAAAATTGATGACGCTCAGAAGAAACGCACAACTTACAACGTACCGCCTCAAACGGAACATAACGCATTGACAAACATGTAGAAAGGTAAGTACTTATATATCGCAGTATCCAGCCATCAGGATTTTTCAAAGCGATTTACACTTTACTTCCCTGACAGACCTGTTCAATCCAACATCGTCTCAACGTCTCTGGGAAGCATCCAGCTACGCTACAAGTATTGCACGAAGGCTACTCACAAAATATCCACCACTGTTTATAGCACGGTACTTTTTCTTACAGCTGAGTGAACTGGACCAATGTAGAGAGAACAAAACTTGCTCAAGGTTTAACCCCGCTGCACAGGATTCGAACCCGGGTTCTCTTAATCGAGGGTGTGACGCTCTACTCCTGAGCCACTGCGCTCTATAAGTGATAAACAAGCCTAACAGAGCTGTACCATACATTGCGTACCTGCAGAACGGGTCTGTAACACGAGTCACGTACACGTACCATACATCACCCGTACCACATGTTACCCTGTTGCATTCCTATCCCAGCGTCACGTTCATGTACCACGCGTCACGTACGTGAACCGCTTGTCACGTACCTGTACCACTGGTCGTTGTAGATCAAATCGACGACGTGGTCGTCGATAATCTGTTGCAGCTGTTCGGCGTCAGGAATGTCGTAGATGACGAGGTAGTCACGTGGTGTGCTGCCCTCCCAATCACGAGCCGACACGTCAGCGCCCCGACTTAGGAGCATGTGCAGAAGTTGAGCCTTGGCTTCTCGACGGTTCTTCTTCACCGCCTGGTGGAAGACATAAGATGTGATAAGATAAGGTAAGATGAGATAAGATGAGATAAGATGAGATAAGATGAGGTGAGGTGAGGTGAGGTGAGGTGAGGTGAGGTGAGGTGAGGTGAGGTGAGGTGAGGTGAGGTGAGGTGAGGTGAGGTGAGATGAGATGAGATGAGATGAGATGAGAAAGAAGAGAAGAGAAGAGAAGAGAAGAAGCGAGACGCGACGCGACGCGACGCGACGCGACGCGACCGCGACGCGACGCGCACCGACGCGCGACGCGACGCGACGCGACGCGACGCGACGCGACGCGACGCGACGCGACGCGACGACGCGACGCGACGCGACGCGACGCGACGCGACGCGACGCGACGCGACGCGACGCGACACGACACGACACGACACGACACGACACGACACGACACGACACGACACGACACGACACGACACGACACGACACGACACGACACGACACGACAGGAGACAATATGATATTAATAAGATTACATATTTTAATATCCTTTGTAGAGGAATTTTATCAACAGTTCATAAGAGGATTTCAATGCAAAGGGTGCTATATTCATCATTAATTAATTCATAATTATCTCAAGAGGTAATGGCTACTACGGCCAATAGTACAAACGAACAGTTTATTCGACTCGTACTTGCCTTACCGGCACGCAGTCGCTTTCCTGGCGAATACATATTTTAGATTACTCCTTGAAACACTAATATATGAAATGTTCCATTGTATATAATGCAACTATTTCACAAGATTTCAACCGTCATTCTCTGGCGGGCTGTGAGCTGCGAACATATCACGTGCCAGTGTTATTTGAGGAAACAAATGTTTTAATGAGCACGCTTCAGCGGGAGTAGCTAGATTGCTATTTCATCAATAGCTTAATACTACTACACTACCCACAACGTTGCTTTTGACATTCGCAATAGCATGGGTGTGACTTAATGCATGTTCCATTCGCTAGATGTCACCACATAAGCACGTTTTCATGCTATAGCGATGACACACTAACCACATGTAGCATCGTTGTGCCGATCTCGTCTCGCAGTGTGACGTCAGCATGCTGTGTGACGACGAGCGCGTTCTCGTTGCTCACGTGATCACGAAATGCCCAGAATGCAATTGGTCCGCACGGCGCTCGCTCTGTTGTGCCGACATATGTGTAAACATTATTCCTGAGTTATTCATTGATGCGAACATGTTAGTATTTAAAGTGTACCGTCTCGTACAACGTATCAAAGTGTTTCCTTCTGGCTACGGTAAATCTAATGACGTCAGGTTTACATTGGCGTCGGAAAGGTGAAGTGCGTTCGGAAGGCGGAGGGCGCTGTTGGACATGCTTCAAGGATGATAGTTGTATAGATGTTTCGCGACTATTTGTACTGAGAGGGGTAATGATGATTAGATTGGTGACATATGTCGCCAGAATGGGCATTTTCCATCACAAGAGACACTCCCGATTGCATCTCCCCATCAAAATGTCGCGTGGTCAAGCATATCTGTAATATGACTTGATGGTGATTTTCTATTGTCTACTTCTAGACGTTTAATAGTCAGTGTTATTGTAAAAGAATATTATAATGGCGATTATGAGGAAACATAGTATTAATATGTAATATAAATAGTTAATGGCTCCTGGAGGCTAAGCAAAGAAAATGTACAAGGGCTCAAACCGCTGACGTAACAATACGTATCACATGACCGTTATTGGCAACGCGACGCCATTTTGAAGAGCGACTAACATTGATGTCCATCCTTAAATACCGCGTCGTATTTTGGTGAGTGACAAGTAAGATATTGCGCGGATGTGATTTCGCTATCCTAGAAATTAAATTGAATAACATCCAGACCAATACAAGAGTTTATACTATTGAAATAGACCGGATCTTCAGACAGGTCAAGACAGGCGTGTTTGCTCGTCCGATTGGAGCTGTATATTGGTTAGAAGGATTAATTGTTTCATGCTGATATATAAGCATGGGCAATACTATTACGACCATCCCGTTCATTGTTTTAATGCATAACTTGTAGATAACTCGTTGTGAGTTTACACCAACATTTCTACTGCTGGTTTAATGTTTTGTTATGCCGACTATTTGAAGTCCTACCGCGCCCTTGAGTGCATGCGTACGTGCAATTGTATTTGTGTCGGTATGCGTGTCTGCGCGCCTGCGTATTGTATCATTTGATTCAAGTGTTATGCAAATCCGTAGTCATTTACATGTATAGCCTATACACACTGTCTAACACGTGCTAACCTCTTTACTCCCCAATGTTAAATTACGTGTTGATAAGTGTAATACTACTAATTACTTATGGTCAATCCTTTTATATTACCTACGTTCATAATTTCTGGCGATTTACCGCCTAAATAAGTTATCTAATAATTGATACTTTTATTTTATTATGAAATTAAATATGTCTATTCACCTTCATAATGACAGCTTAGATCGGCTCCAAAACGGAGGAGGAAATCGACAACTTCCGGTGTGCAGATCTCCATGGCCATGACGATGATTGGTCGAGCGACAAACTCCGCGTGTCTGTCGTGTGTCAAACCAACGTAGAAGAAGTCGTCGATGGTGTTCACCTTTTTCTTTCCTACGATGAAAAGTAAGATATCAATATAAGAATTATATATATATATATGTTTAATGACACTTTCTATAAAAACCGGTATACATTACAACCACAATAGAGCGCAGTGGCTCAGTGGTGCAGTGACTAAGGTTCGATTCTCTCGACTAAGAGAACCTGGGTTTGAATCCGGGTGAAACAGTGGGCAAGTTTTTTCACTCTACATTGCTCCAGTTCCCTCAGCTGTATGAATGAGTACCTGGCTATAGACAGTGGTTGGTATTTGTATGACCCGCCTTCGCATAATAATTGCAGTGTGGCTGGATGCTTTCAAGAGAAGTTGGTGTCTG
>JAODUO010000905.1:80000-82500 GCA_025642075.2 Ridgeia piscesae | reverse complement strand
ATAACTGCTGATCTTAGACGCAAAGATTTGTATGGATTATTTTAGGTTCAACACGCCGACTATTTGTTATGCCTTTTAGCAGCTGTACCGACCGCAATTCACACAACAATAGCTGTTAATCTGTGGCCTATAGAGAGCGATTACATGCTCTGTAGGACGTGTTAATTAATAAACGATGTAGCTGACGTAAACCAAATGGCACATTAGCGCGTCAAATGCCGGTTGCCGGTCGCTTCAGCGTGAAAACAACCTGTGACAGACTGTTTTAATAACACAGCTATAACCGCTAAGCAAACCTGGTATTGTGTGCTGTTTGCTGTATTTATTATCAGTGGTGCGAAGACAACAATTATTATTATTACAATACGAATAGGCTTTTTTTTGTGATACTTTATCATTCTTACGGTTTAGATACTGTTTTAATAATGCATTTATATGTTTTTTTGTTTTATTTATATACTTGTTATGAACGTTGCAAATAAATTTCCCTTATTGGGTAATAAAGATTTGTTGTATACTATTGTTGGAATGGAGATGGAATGATGGTGTTATTTCATGACTGGGTGAAATAATTAAACAATAATATGATGTACGTATATATATATATATATATATATATATATATATATATATATATATATATTTATATATATATATATATATATATATATATATATATATATATATTATATATATATATATATATATATATTATATATATATAATATTAATATATATATATATATATATATATATATATATATATATATATATATAATATTTTCTCTCTACCGTGTATAGCAATGGGCAGCCGTGAGATGTTAGACGAGCTTGGTGGATAAAGCACTTGTGGTCAATTACAATAATCATTTATTGACTAGCGAAAATGTCACGCCGCTTTTCTGTGCTCACTTTAAATATCGGTTTCTTGACTGCACGCGACAATCAGAATGCTACCGTAATCGTCATAAGCAGTCACGCTTGACTGACCGCCGCACGAAATGACGTCAAATCACCGTACTTAGTCGCCTCGTTTTATGCAAGTGCAATATGCAAAACTCTGTGCGTCTGCGAACTGATATTATTCTGGGAAAATGGGATATAAATGCACTCATGCGCTCAGCTAGTTGCCTTTGATTTATTGGCTGGGTATGGGTGCGAGTGCGTGCTGTATTCGTATCGCAATTAACTGATGTCAGTTTTGTAGCGGTAGTTTTCTGAACGCAAATAAGAACGTTGTTCAACGGTGCAGTAGACATGAGATTGGATCTATGTTAAAGTGAGAAAATTAATGACAATAATTATATATATATATATATATATATATATATATATATATATATATATATATATATATATATATATATATATATATATATATATATATACAAAAACACACATACAAACACACACACACAAACACACACACACACACACACACACACACACACACACACACACACACACACACACACACCAATAATACTTAGATCAGTTCTATCTAGCTGACAGTACTAGATGCATACCTGCGGTCATCGAGTGACCGAAGCTGGACGTCCTCCCGTGAGAGCGAAGTGACCATTCGACACGCCTCAGCGAGAGACTGCTTCGTCCCGCGGCCAATCAGTTGGTACAGCGGCGTATCTTCCAACTTAATTGGCTTTTCTTCCTCCTGGTCGATTCCATCGGATTCCTCAATCGTATCACCGACGTCCATCGTTGACGTGTCTGCAGCTAACAACATAAGGTAATAACAACAATAAGATAATAAAGTAAAAACTAATAATATGAATCAATTTTTATTTCCGACAATTGGTTGTATTCACCGTCGCCACAACATAAGGGTATGGGGTAGATATAAGCAACAGTTTTGCAAGATTTGATGTGATTATCACTCAGAGTATGGCCAAAGAAGCACAAAGTGCATGTGGCGTCTTAACATGTTTCGTATGAATCCTACCCTCATGTGTAATCTGATTGTGTTCTTAAACATATCGACGCATGGTGTATTTTCATAACGGAAACGTTGACTTTACGTGTCTTCTTCTATAAAATGGTATATATGTTTGTTTGTATTCTTCACGATTCTGTTTGTAACGTCAGAATTATTTACGTGAAATAAATAAATTATAGCTTTATAGTAAGGAACCGCAAACGTCTTTTGGTTTGAGCTAAATGTTGACCAGTTATCTGCCGCCCAAAACTTTTAATTAAGACAAATGTATACGTTTGATTGTTTACGATAATAATAAACACAAAGACGTGCTACAAGTTTCAGTGTATGCCACATATTATAATTCTTTGCATGTAGTTTTAATCTGCAATGAATTATTAGACGCTCATGAAAATGTATACACGTGCGTACACTTTCTCTCCATCGGTCTGTCTGTCTGTCTGTCTGTCTGCCTGCCTGCCTGCCTGCCTGCCTGCCTGCCTGCCTGCCTGCCTGCCTGCCTGCCTGCCTGCCTGCCTGCCTGCCTGCCTGCCTCTCTCTCTCTCG
>JAODUO010000905.1:72500-75000 GCA_025642075.2 Ridgeia piscesae | reverse complement strand
TTAGTAGTTCGGCCGCGAGGGACAGGATCACACTCGTCTTGGTCGACTCCTCGGGAAGTCATCCAAGAGACCTCTGTCCATCGACGCGACATTATTCATCGGCGTCACAGCTGACCAAGACTGTCTTGTTACTGTGTGCCATCTCGCCGTCTTTCGTCGTTAGGTCAACAGGTGACGTTAATGCGAATTCACGTAGGCTATATTTTTAATTGTGAACTCCGCAGACCAATAAACAGACAAATCACTGGTTTATTTCGGGTTGTGGCTAAGACCAGTGGTTCTAACATTTCATGGCTGCCACCCTAATTTTTGACATGGAATCGTTCGTCGATCCCAAATGTCAGAATGTTAATTTGTAAAGATAAAATAATTTATGATAAATTAAACAAGTTTAAAGCATGGTAAATATTAAGTGATATCAACGCATAACAATAGTTAATGGCTATAATTATAAATATAACGTAAAAACATGACATTAACAAGACATACATGCAACATTAGATGCACTTGCCATCCAACCACTAGGGGCGCCACCACTCGGGCTCGGGACAATGTTATTAAGTAGGAATGATACTGATTATGATGTTGAGGAGGACGAGGAGGTTGATGATGTTGAGTAGTATTGGTAGTGGTGGTGGTAGCATAGTAGTAGTAGTTGTTGTATTAGTTGTAGTAGTAGCAGCAGCAGCAGCTGTATTATTATTATTATTAGTAGTAGTAGCAGCAGCAGCAGTAGCAGCAGCAGCTAGTAGTTAGTAGTATTAGTAGTAGTAGTAGTAGCAGTTAGTAGTAGTAGTAGTAGTAGTAGTAGTAGTAGTAGTAGTAGTAGTAGTAGTAGTAGTAGTAGTAGTAGTAGTAGTAGTAGTAGTAGTAGTAGTAGTAGTAGTAGTAATACATTCCCTGCTTACAGCCGTGTATAAACGTTATGGCTATGACTATGGTTCCAGGTCGCGTCGGCAGCGTAACCCTAGACTCTAGACTGATATAAACAACATCCTGAAAACACATTTCGCCGAAACGACTACCTACCGAGGTGACAAATGGTATATGCCGAGGCGTCCAAAACATTTGTCACCGAAGCGGTATCTTGCCAAGGCGATTAATCATGAGCCGCCGACGAGTCCAAAATATATCGCCGACTCGTCCAAGGTTTTCGCCAACGCGTCCAGACATTTCACCGCCGACATGGTAACGCTGCCGACGCGACCAGTTACAATGGCTATGATAATAGGGGATGAGCTGCCTGAGTACAGAAGCATGGGTCAACGTAACACAACACGGTTCATTCTGATCGTTCACTTATGGGGCTGTTAAATTTGGACCAGATTCAGTCCACTGTATTGAACCTGCAGCATCTGACAACACAGGTATTATGCTTAACATGTAAACGACCGGTGAGGTAACCGATGCGTGTCTGATGCACCGTAAGAATGCTGTAAACGCGTGCTTAGCCACCGCTTCCTTCGACGGTGTGGGTTACGCCTGCACCCGTGTACACGCACCTGGCTGTTCGACGGCGGTTGTGTTGTACCCCGCCAGTGGGCTATAATACAGTCACATACACTGCACTGTCGTCTTGGTCTAATCCTCGGGAAGTCGTCCTAGGGATCTCTCGCCATCGACGCGACATTTCTCACCGGTGTTGCTGCTGCCCAAGACTGTCTTGTTACTGTGTGTCATCTCGCTGTCGTCAGGTCAACAGGTGAGGTTACTGCGAATACACGCATCCATGTCAACGTAGGCTACATTTTCAATTGTGAACTCCGCAGATCAATAAACAGACTTACAAATCACTGGTTTATTTCAGGTTGTGGCTAAGACCATTGGTTATTTAACTTTTACGGCTGCCACCAAAATTCTTTACCTGAAATTGTTCGTCGATCCCAGTTGCAAGAATGTTAATTTATAAAGATAAAATAACTTATAATAAATTAAATAAGCTTAATGCATGTTAAATATGAAGTGATAACTTTAATGTTTTACAGTACAGCACAAATAGTAATTAACTCAACTTGGGTCTGTAAATTTGTTTATTGACTAATTGTATGATTTGTGTCTTGTTTAATTAGCAGCCCTGTTTCTAAAACAACCTTTTGCAATGCAAGTGCCAATTTCGGGGGTGAAATATTTTGAGTGTTACATACTGTTCAGGATCACTGAGAATTTATATGACAGAATAGAGTTAACGATAATGAGTGTAACTTCCAAAGTAGTGAAATCGTATAATAATATTAATAATAATAATAATCTTTATATATAGCGCTAATTCCCGCATGGCAGATCGATGCGTTACACAAGAAATATTTTAAATGTAAATTAATAAATAGAAATGCAAATTATATAAATTAATATAAATCATATTACATTTTGGTTTTAAGATGTACTAGTAAATCTTTGTATGCAAATTATATAAAATAATTTAAAATAAATTAAACACTGCTTTTAAGAGGTATAGTACTAAAATATGGTATGTAAATTATATAAATTAATATAAAATTAT
>JAODUO010000905.1:60000-67500 GCA_025642075.2 Ridgeia piscesae | reverse complement strand
AGCACAAGCACAAGCACAAGCACAGCACACACACACAGCACAATACAATATAAAAATATATATATATATATATATATATATAATATATATATATATATATATAAAATAACGCTCTAATTTGTTCGTTATTGTGTTCAAAGACTTTATTACAAGCGTCGAGATGTCGTTATGTTGAACGCTTACACTGACGTCACACGTACAGCGGTTATCGTGGTGTATTATGGGTAAAACCACGTAAGCAGAAAAAAACGTGTTCGCACTCGTGGAAGTTTGATTTGTTAGCGCAGCCACACCGACAAAAACGGAGGATGACACATACACCGATTAGGCCAGTCAGTGTTACTTGCTGGAGCGTCACCACGACAAAATACACTAGCATGCATTACACCGACACTCATGCACACGTCGCCGACACTGCCGCCGTTTGGAGTCGATGTGGTCCACGGAAACTCGGGATCGTAATAACCACTCACGCCATATTTATTCTGGTAGCACGTGTCTTTCCTCCCCAGTGAACTACGGACGTCGACCTTGCGATAAGTCGGATTGTATCTAACACCATTGTCAATCACGACTAGTGTTTGCAACTACGCCACAGGCTTTGTGCACCATTTACTTTCCGACTTAGTCCCAGTTTTCCGCACTAGGATCTCGTAATATCAAAGACATCTTTCTTCGCGTCATTGATCGTGAATGCTCTGTGAGTGATTACTCTACGCTGAGTGGCGCCGTTCTGTGTGTGATGAGTGAACTGTTGTAGTAGTCACTCCAGTAGCAATATTCTCACAAGACAGTTGTTTGATATGCAGTTGAAGAGTTGTAAAACAACACTCTCTATAATGGATGTTCTTAATGATGATGATGTTGTTGTTGTTGTTGCTGTTGTTGTTGTTGTTGTTGTTGTTGTTGTTGTTGTTGTTGTTGTTGTTGTTGTTGTTGTTGTTGTTGTTGTTGTTGGTGTTGTTGTTGTTGTTGTTGTTGTTGTTGTTGTTGTTGTTGTTGTTGTTGTTGTTGGAGATAAATGTATGTTTCCTGGTCTCTGCGCTAACTTAATCTGTCCCTGCATACCACACAACGCGGTAGTGGTCTTTCTCAAACACTACTTGAATCATGGCCAGGTGGAGTATTTAAATCTAAGTTGCCATTCTGCAACCGCTGGATATATAATTGGAATTCTAAATATTTTCATAATAAAACTAAACAATCTTTTCCTCCATTTTACCAAGTTTGGTTTTGCTCGGAGCCTGGGATTATATTTGCGACGAGAGACATTCACGTTTCCCCATCATTGAAAGTAAAATTCGTGTTTTTTTTTATAAAAATAAAAAATAAAAAATAAAAAATAAATTAAATATGTAACTAAGGTTAGACTTCAAAGTTCGCGTATCTTTGATGCTTGAGACAGTCACCGCTCTTAAGATGAATCCTGCCTTCAGCCCAACACACGAATGCTCGTTGGATGGTCGGGTTATTTCGAATTACCCCACCACTACCTTTCGAGTTACCCTTCATCCACTGTGACACCTGGTAGGCAAATTTAGTGGGGGAACTTGACAGCAGCCAGTTCAGGCACCGATTAAAAATCATACTCTTCACAGGAGTTTTCTACATTGGTGGATTTGCACTCTAAGTGCAATATGTCTTAGCACACACGATTTCCACAAGTGTTCATATATTTTATTAACACACTTATCATCCAAATGATTCCGGTTTAGTATAAAGTGATGGTGTCAGCTCCTAGGCTTAACTTGTCATTTAATATTACGTTCTCGTGACTACAACGTGCATGTTAAAGGTTTACTGTCTGCCAATTTGTGTTTAGTCTCACCTCGGAAACATATCCGCAATTTAAAAGAGTCCGCTTGCAATACGTTCAAATGATAAACAAAGCATCCAGTTTAAAAAAGAATCCCGATGGACAATAATGCCGAGGCGAGCAGAGTTAACCGCAATACCATTTGACGTTTAACTTTCCCACGTTCTAGACAGCAGACGTCCCGAAACAACTTACTGCTAGGCCAATTATGGGCAGATGAGCTGACACCCTCTATTTAATGCGTGAGACTGTCTTTCCTGAAAAGCGACGTACGTTCTACAATACAACATTTGCTTAAATCGTTTCCGAAAACTGTCTAGACCATCATATGCCTGATATGAAACTACTTTATAGGCACCTGGCGGCAGCTGTCTAGTAACCTAGCCGGCTTCTGAATGTTGTCCGTGTTCGAGGCTAACAAGTGCTGCCACCTCACGGAGACTGGGTACTCGAGGCTAACCCTGCCATAATTCCTGTTGAGTAATCAAGATAGATGAGTTTTTCTGTATTTATTTTTGCGTTACTGTTGAATACTTTTATATATCCTTATTTTTGTTTTATTTCGTAGTTAGTGTGATAGCCAATCAGCGTCTCTACCCTGTTCTGGGTTATGGCCGCCCTGGCGGCAACACTGGCAGAACATTAATTCCCCAGGCGCATGTGAAAGGCTGACAAGTGCTGCCACCTTACGTAGCTTGAGTAATAGAAGCCACTGCTGCGTTGTGTATTTGTATCAGTCGTTTGATACACGCCATAGGTAGCTAATTTAACATGAATCACGCCTGCTAATGCGCGTTGTCAATGATGCGTTTACATGCAGCTGATGCGTCTATTCAAGTTATATACGGACTGTTTTTAGTTCCTCACTGCGACGACAGGGTGGCAGAGGTAAAACGTGGAACAAAGCAGTGCCTCCGGTACAATGATGATTACACCAAGTCACGTGTAGAGACATGTCCGTGCCCGTTAACTGAATGGTTGTAGTGATTAAATGTAATGTATATTAAACATAATTAAAAACTATTCGATAAAACGTACACAGAAAACAATCGTTTTGAAGATACGTACTATTTATGTTTTAGCATGACATGGTGTCAACAATAGGACACGCTTCGTTCTGTAGTGGGTAAATTAAATCTCCATAATGTGATGACTTATCATCAGCAAATCATCAGGAGAAGCAGCTGGTTGTGCAAGCACTCAAAAGTATGTGAACTGTGTTTAATTAGTAGTCATAAAAGCACGTTGTTCTTTATAATAATGTGTGTCTGCAACACGGTGAAGCTTGAATCTAATAGTAGTAACAATAAAATTAATAACAATATCAATATTAATAATAATAACAACCACAATAACAGTAAGAACACTACTATTTGTAATGACACGTTTATTTTCCCACCACTCTAACGAAGCAATGTCCTTTTATTGCATACAGATGTACAATGTTCTAGAAATATGACATATAATGTGATTAAATGTTTCACATCATTGGTGTGTGTACGTTAATACAAAATATTGCACTAGTTGTGGAGACTTGCGTTTACTTTTCCGTCGTCTTAACTGACATTTCGTGGTAACATGTAGGAAAACATCGTACATTAATATGACGTTAAGTAGTGACATGCAGTAAAGATCATACATTGATGTGACATTACGTTGTGACATTTAGTAATGATCATACATTGACGTGACATTATTTTTTGACATGCTCTATAGATCATACATTGACGTGACATTACGTTATGACATGTAGAAAAGATCATAAATGGATGTGACATTACGTTGTGACATGCAGTCATGACCATACTTTGATGTGACATTATTTTTTGACATGCAGTAAAGATCATACATTGATGTGACAATATGTTGTGAGATGCAGTAATGATCACACAGTGATGTGACATTACGTTGTGACATGCAGAAAATATCATAAATTGATGTGACATTACGTTGTGACGTGCAGTAATGATCAAACTTTGATGTGACGTTACGTTGTGACATGCAGTAATGGTCAAACTTTGATGTGACATTACGTTGTGACATGCAGTAATGATCATACATTGATGTGACATTACGTTGTGACATGCAGTAATGATTATACATTAATGTGACAATACGTTGTGACATGCAGTAATGATCATACATTAATGTGACATTACGTTGTGACATGAGTAATGATCTTACATTAATGTGACATTACGTTGTGACATGCACTAATTATCACACATTAATGTGAAATTACGTTGTGACATGCAGTAAAGATCATACACTAATGTGACCTAACGTTGTGACATGCAGTAAAACATCATACGTTAATGTCACATTACGTTGTGACATGCAGTAAACGATCATACATTAATGTGGACATGTTCCCAGCCGTTTATATTGATCAGTTCGGGGAAGAACAAGAAAATAAAATGCATATTATACATTAATAAAAAAATCAAATTTGTTCATTCTGTGCGGGTTTCCTGACTTCTGGTTTCGTTATCGCCAGAGCAAGGGAGAAATAACATCACAGCGAAGTCTGAATTCGCATTCGAACACGCTAACCGTGACGTATTCACGGGACATAAGAATTTATTATCGCCAGAGAGCGTCTCTGGAGTTGGCCCATCAGCAACATTTTCAGTCCAAACTATCAGCTTAATGCATACATAACCTATGGAATGAATGAACATTAAAATGTATCTTGAAACTACAAAGCTGCCGCTACTTTCAACCAATAAATCCACAACACTGTGGTAAAATGTTATATATAATAAACACGTCAACGATCATGTGTCATTGCAATGACTAGTGCGTTCCATTTGTGTTTGTTTTGTTAGTTTTGTCCATCGTCCATATCTACCCTTTGAAACTTAATTTCCTTCATAAGCAGATATCACAGAAAATTTTCTTGTTTTTGTTATATCGGTGACATATTCAGAAGTTTCCAGAATATACTATCCTTAACTTTATTACAATCGATTGGAGTGAATGACAACACTAATGCGATAGCAAATAATAAATACACTACAACGAGTGTGTTTATAATCCGTGGACCCACGGAGGAATATTACGACACAAATAGTTGGGGTATGCGGAGTGCTACCAAAGGAAACGTCCTTCTGAAGACAATTCATTATCTTAATCTGTGTTACAATCGTTGAATATATGAAATTTCAACCCTGTCTGTGCACAGCCAATTTCGCGAGTCAGGGGGCGCTGCGGATGATTGTGTCAATACCAGCTCTTCGCTACCCCTGGCATATCCCTTTCAGAAATTCATCTTTTAACGTCAGCCATTGAAATCGCCGACGACGTGTGAGGTCGGCCGAGTGATACTTTTGGGTGATTTCAGCCACGCGCTGCTCGTGTTACATGCAATGTTTAGGACGTGAGTGGGTAACTATAATTATTGTGATTCCCACCAGTCGTGTATCCGTCTTCAAATTGTGGTGAGTATTTGCGCTGTTCCCCCGGCTGACGCAGTAGCGACTGGCGAAGTCAATTGCAATAATTGTATGGTTCGACTCCGCTGAATCCCCTGGTTTGGGTAAGCGATCAACCGGGGGTAGTAACTTAACGCAACGACCCCCTGGCTTGTGAGAAGGTGCACGACCAGAACTTGTGTGTGTAAGCAGAATGCATGGCGCTACTGTTATTCGGACATGCATACGTTGTCGTCATCGGAGCACGTGACGTGACGTGACGTCACCGGGCATTGTGACGTTTCCTAGAAGCACCTGGAAACTGTTCAAAATTATAACTCTCAGTCACAATCGCTGCGTGACGTCACAGGAACACGTGACGTCATCGCCCCTTCAGCCGACACAGCCGCCGACAGCTGAGCAGCTGCGCGAGACTCTGCCGGAAGTTGTCCGAGAGGAAGGCATAGAGGAAGGGATTGAGGCAGCTGTTGAAGTAGAAGAGCAGGAAGGTGACGGGCGGGACGAGGAGGTTCTCGTGCGTGTAGTGACGTCGTGTTGTCCACGTCTGCCACAAGAGGCGCACGTGGTGCGGTAGTACACACGCTGCGAACGAGACGATGATCGCGATGAGTAGCCGGATGACCTTCCGGCGCGCGACGAGCGGATTCCGGCGCTTCGTCTGCGTGCGCAGCATCAGCTCCGTCGATGACTTCCGCTGCCCGGGCGTGCGCGGCAACGCGTCGCCTGGCGACGACGGCGAGCGCGCGCGTTGCCCTGGCGACGACAGCGAGCGCGTGCAGACCGGCGACGACGGGGAGCGAGACCCGGCCGATTGTCGTCTGCCGTCGAACGGGTCGCGACCGAGACCGTTCCGAAGCGGAGACGAGACCTTTAATCGGTCTCCGTATCCGGCCCGCGATGGGTCGTAAGCGAGGCTCGGAACCGGAAGTCGCGTGGGGCGTGCGACCGCCGGTGTGGTGGAGAACTTCCGCCACGAGTTGATGACAGGACTGACCGATGGAGTGCCGCGTGGAGATGACGAGAACCCGACGTGTTGGTTGATATAGCAACGGTCGAGATCCGTCGTGTTCGTGACGCAAGTATCCTTAGCTCCCGTCGTTGTCGGAGTTGTCGGTGTAAGCCGGAACGTGTCCGGACGGCGAAGGAATCGCTCACTCGCAGGCCGTCCGGAACTGGTTCGCCACAGCACGATCGATATGCTCGTGTACATGACGACCATCAGTACGAGCGGCACCACGTACCACAGCACGAAGTTCACCGTCACGTACGCTTTCATGTTGAGCTTGCGCATTTGGTAGCAGAAGTGGACGCTCGTTGACGGATCGTCCGGCGAACTGAAGCATGAGACGTGCAGTCAATGTACGTGTTGTACATGTTGACTAAGCGTGCTAACAATTACAACATCTGAAATTTTAGTATCTGCTATTTGTCAACTATGTTACTATTATTTATTTATTTATTTTATTCATTTGTATTTTATTTATGTATTTATTTTCTATTTCATTTTAACATGTAGTATAATTAACTGCATTTATTAGCATTAGTATTTTAGTACTAATACTATTTATATTTATTGATCAATTTATATTGATCAATTTATTTTACAAATGCACTTTTATTTTAGTTTCTTAATGGACATTTTTATAGTGCTGTAATGCTCATCTGAGTAGTTATAATCGCTAGATTGATGACACAGAAAAGGTTTGGCAGATGATGATGATGGTGTTGATGATGATGATGTTGTTGTTGTTGTTGTTGATATTTTTTAAAGTACATTGTTGTAAATATGGCGGTGTGTTGAGATTAAAAAATATGATGATGATGATGATGGTGATGGTGATGGTGATGGTGACGGTGACGGTGACGGTGACGGTGACGGTGACGGTGACGATGACGATGACGATGACGATGACGATGACGATGACGATGACGATGACGATGACGATGACGATGACGATGACGATGACGATGACGATGACTATTATTATTATTATTATTATTATTATTATTATTATTATTATTATTATTATTATTATTATTATTATTATTATTATTATAATCATCATCATCATCAGCATCATCATCATCATCATCATCATCATCATCATCATCATCATCATCATCATCATCATTATCATCATATTTTGTAAACTCAACACACCGCCATATTTACAACAATGTACTTTAAAAAATATAATTCCATGTTTTGTAACAGTAACAGTTGGGTCCCGGAGAAACGGCGGTTTTAAA
>JAODUO010000905.1:42500-52500 GCA_025642075.2 Ridgeia piscesae | reverse complement strand
CCAGAGCACCATGAACACCGTGAGTCTCACTCCCAGAGCACCATGAACACCGTGAGTCTCACCCCCAGAGCACCATGAACACCGTGAGTCTCACCCCAGAGCACCATGAACACCGTGGGTCTCACTCCCAGAGCACCATGAACACCGTGAGTCTCACTCCCAGAGCACCATGAACACCGTGGTCTCACTCCAGAGCACCATGAACACCGTGAGTCTCACTCACAGAGCACCATGAACACCGTGGAGTCTCACTCACCAGAGCACCATGAACACCGTGGTCTCACTCACAGAGCACCATGAACACCGTGGGGTCTCACTCACAGAGCACCATGAACACCGTGAGTCTCACTCACAGAGCACCATGAACACCGTGAGTCTCACTCAAGAGCACCATGAACACCGTGGGTCTCACTCACAGAGCACCATGAACACCGTGAGTCTCACTCACAGAGCACCATGAACACCGTGAGTCTCACTCCCAGAGCACCATGAACACCGTGAGTCTCACTCACAGAGCACCATGAACACCGTGGGTCTCACTCACAGAGCACCATGAACACCGTGAGTCTCACTCACAGAGCACCATGAACACCGTGGGTCTCACTCACAGAGCACCATGAACACCGTGGGTCTCACTCACAGAGCACCATGAACACCGTGAGTCTCACTCACAGAGCACCATGAACACCGTGAGTCTCACTCACAGAGCACCATGAACACCGTGGGTCTCACTCACAGAGCACCATGAACACCGTGAGTCTCACTCACAGAGCACCATGAACACCGTGAGTCTCACTCACAGAGCACCATGAACACCGTGGTCTCACTCACAGAGCACCATGAACACCGTGAGTCTCACTCACAGAGCACCATGAACACCGTGGGTCTCACTCACAGAGCACCATGAACACCGTGAGTCTCACTCACAGAGCACCATGAACACCGTGAGTCTCACTCACAGAGCACCATGAACACCGTGGGTCTCACTCACAGAGCACCATGAACACCGTGGGTCTCACTCACAGAGCACCATGAACACCGTGAGTCTCACTCACAGAGCACCATGAACACCGTGAGTCTCACTCACAGAGCACCATGAACACCGTGGGTCTCACTCACAGAGCACCATGAACACCGTGGGTCTCACTCACAGAGCACCATGAACACCGTGGGTCTCACTCACAGAGCACCATGAACACCGTGGGTCTCACTCACAGAGCACCATGAACACCGTGAGTCTCACTCACAGAGCACCATGAACACCGTGGGTCTCACTCACAGAGCACCATGAACACCGTGAGTCTCACTCACAGAGCACCATGAACACCGTGAGTCTCACTCACAGAGCACCATGAACACCGTGGGTCTCACTCACAGAGCACCATGAACACCGTGGGTCTCACTCACAGAGCACCATGAACACCGTGGGTCTCACTCACAGAGCACCATGAACACCGTGGGTCTCACTCACAGAGCACCATGAACACCGTGAGTCTCACTCACAGAGCACCATGAACACCGTGAGTCTCACTCACAGAGCACCATGAACACCGTGAGTCTCACTCACAGAGCACCATGAACACCGTGAGTCTCACTCACAGAGCACCATGAACACCGTGGGTCTCACTCACAGAGCACCATGAACACCGTGGGTCTCACTCCCAGAGCACCATGAACACCGTGGGTCTCACTCACAGAGCACCATGAACACCGTGAGTCTCACTCCCAGAGCACCATGAACACCGTGAGTCTCACTCCCAGAGCACCATGAACACCGTGAGTCTCACTCCCAGAGCACCATGAACACCGTGGGTCTCACTCCCAGAGCACCATGAACACCGTGAGTCTCACTCCAGAGCACCATGAACACCGTGAGTCTCACCAGAGCACCATGAACACCGTGAGTCTCACTCACAGAGCACCATGAACACCGTGAGTCTCACTCACAGAGCACCATGAACACCGTGAGTCTCACTCCCAGAGCACCATGAACACCGTGAGTCTCACTCCCAGAGCACCATGAACACCGTGAGTCTCACTCCCAGAGCACCATGAACACCGTGAGTCTCACTCACAGAGCACCATGAACACCGTGAGTCTCACTCCCAGAGCACCATGAACACCGTGAGTCTCACTCACAGAGCACCATGAACACCGTGAGTCTCACTCACAGAGCACCATGAACACCGTGAGTCTCACTCACAGAGCACCATGAACACCGTGAGTCTCACTCACAGAGCACCATGAACACCGTGAGTCTCACTCACAGAGCACCATGAACACCGTGAGTCTCACTCACAGAGCACCATGAACACCGTGAGTCTCACTCCCAGAGCACCATGAACACCGTGGGTCTCACTCACAGAGCACCATGAACACCGTGAGTCTCACTCCCAGAGCACCATGAACACCGTGGGTCTCACACACAGAGCACCATGAACACCGTGAGCTCATCAACAATTCACGCCCTCCAGAGCACCATGAACACCGTGGGTCTCACCCACAGAGCACCAGGAACACCGTGAGTCTCACTCCCAGAGCACCATGTAACACCGTGAGTCTCACACCCAGTGCACCATGAACACCGTGAGTCTCACTTCCAGAGCACCATGAACACCGTGAGTCTCACTCCCAGAGCACCATGAACACCGTGAGTCTCACCCCCAGAGCACCATGAACACCGTGAGTCTCACTCACAGAGCACCATGAACACCGTGAGTCTCACTCACAGAGCACCATGAACACCGTGAGTCTCACACCCAGAGCACCATGAACACCGTGAGTCTCACTCCCAGAGCACCATGAACACCGTGAGTCTCACTCCCAGAGCACCATGAACACATGAGTCTCACACCCAGAGCACCATGAACACCGTGAGTCTCACTCCCAGAGCACCATGAACACCGTGAGTCTCACTCACAGAGCACCATGAACACCGTGAGTCTCACTCCCAGAGCACCATGAACACCGTGAGTCTCACTCACAGAGCACCATGAACACCGTGGGTCTCACTCACAGAGCACCATGAACACCGTGAGTCTCACTCACAGAGCACCATGAACACCGTGGGTCTCACTCCCAGAGCACCATGAACACCGTGAGTCTCACTCACAGAGCACCATGAACACCGTGGGTCTCACTCACAGAGCACCATGAACACCGTGGGTCTCACTCCCAGAGCACCATGAACACCGTGGGTCTCACTCACAGAGCACCATGAACACCGTGGGTCTCACTCCCAGAGCAGTCGAGGCGATAGACAGGTCCACAAGGAAGGAGAAAATCAACTGCCCCACATGAAAGGGAAACTAAGACTAACTAATACGCTGAGAGCTCTTGTAAACAATTCACGCCCTACGCACGGCAGCTCTTAGAAAGGCAATCCGTTGTGGAGTGAAGGTGTCACTAATAATGTACGGACGTTACGGGAAAGGTGACAAATGTATTGATTCATTTTGTCTCACGTGATTCCGTTAGTAATTGCTAGTGACAAGTTTTCACACGTATCCTAATTACTCCTCAGTCACGCGTCACTGTCCAATCTGACCGGCACGTCTATCCATCTAACTATACTCAAACGCGGGTATTTTGGTATTTAAAAGCTTTCCCCCGAGGCGGGGGCAAGGGCAACTATTTCCCAGTAATTAATCAATGATGCCAATGTTACGAAGTATGACATCTGCCTTTACGAAATACCCCATATAACATAATAAAAATCCCAATACGTAAATAATTTGTTCGGCACGTACAACGCAATGAATGCGGAGAACGTGAAACATGACGTAATAATCATGACAACCATTGGCGCGCCACGCTCTGAAAATTTGATAAGCGCTATCACAAAAAGGCTTATCTAAATCCTGTTGTCAGTATCATGGCTATACTGATATTATTTGGCAATTCTATCCTATCACAACTAGGGCCTATTACGTCTGTCTGCTTCAACTAACAAACTATCCCGTTAGTGGCGAGGTATTTTTGCTATTAACGCAAATTATTACTACGAAATAACGTAATGTGCTTTGTGCGTACATTGCGCTATTTAACGTTGCAACGTTCCATCTACCAGACAGATATGGATCACTGTTGTACACAACAGATGTTTCTATTATGCGTTTCATGACGGATTTACGTATATTGTATCCATAATGACAAAGAAATATACAGCGGTTAACCCCGGCGATTTATAACATGATTTATATGTTAAACATTTGACTTTAACAAAAATACGAGACACGCCAGCCGCAATAGAGGTGGATAGTTATGATGTCACTAGATGACAAGTCATTATTTAAATAAACCTTTGACGCGTGGAGATGGCTTCAGAGTGCTTCTCCGCGCGAGACTGTATTTAGACAGCTCTCCTGTTTCATCGCTGAGGATCATGTATAACGTTCTCTATTAGTTAAACATTTGCCTTATATATATATATATATATATATATATATATATATATATATATATATATATATATGTATATATATATATATATATATATATATATATATATATATATATATATAATAACATGATCATACGTGTGGATGTGATACGTATGTGCGTTATAGCAATACTTAAAATCCCGCGTAACGTTATGCAATTTACACATAATATATAATATTTACTCGAGTCACGGCACCAATTAATTTCATAGGCGAGACTCGCCATCCGATTGTCGTATATCTCAGCATCTACGATCTACGACCAGGCGAGGTAAAACACACCAGCATTTACGTCAGGGAAACCAGAAAACACTTAATGGAAACCGCTTAATCCCTGCATCAGCCCGTCCAGCAAATCGACCACTTATCGTCCACTTTCAGCGCGGACGTCGTCGGTCGCAGTGCTTCGATAGAGGATCCGATTTATGGTCGAGGAATTAGATGAGATTACGAGTACACGTGGCGATTATCCATTTGAGTGCGCGAATATAGACCATGCATCACGAGCGTAAGGGATGCTATTATCCAGATTGGGCGGTTAGGCAGGTGGCATTTCGCTTTGATACCTTCCGGCGATTATCTGGCATCGCGTCCGGTCTCATTCGCCGAGTACCGCAAATAAATGTCGGCCTGTGTGGTACAGAGACCTGGTCGGGAATGGCTAGAGAGACTTGTGGCTCGCAGATGCAGTGGTTGTGATTGTAGTAGTGGTGGGGGCGAGCAGCAGAGCAGCAGAGCAGCACATAGCAGCGCTACAGCAGCAGCAGCAGCAGCAGCAGCAGCAGCAGCAGCAGCAGAGCAGCAGCAGCAGCAGCAGGCGCAGGCTGCAGCTGCTGCAGCAGTAGCAGCGTGCTAGCCGTGCAGCAGTGCAGCAGCAGCTAGCAGCTAGCGCTGCGTTGCGTAGCAGTAGCAGGGCCAGCAGAGCAGCAGCAGCAGCAGCAGCAGCAGCAGCAGCAGCAGCAGCAGCAGCAGCAGCAGAGCAGCAGCAGCAGCTAGAACAGCAGCAGCTCAGCAGCGGCAGTCATGCAGCACAGCAGCAGCAGACAGCAGAGATTGTCACATGCAGCACCGCAGCAGCAGCGCAGCATGCGCGCAGCAGCAGCAGTCGGCGCAGCAGCAGCAGCAGCAGCAGCAGCAGCAGCAGCAGCAGCAGCAGCAGCAGCAGCAGCAGCAGCAGCAGCAGCAGCAGCAGCAGCAGCAGCAGCAGCAGCAGCAGCAGCAGCAGCAGCAGCAGCAGCAGCAGCAGCAGCAGCAGCAGCAGCAGCAGCAGCAGCAGCAGCAGCAGCAGCAGCAGCAGCAGCAGCAGCAGCAGCAGCAGCAGCAGCAGAGCAGCACAGCAGGCAATAGCAGCAGCAGTTTGTGAACAGTAGCATAGAGCAGCAGCAGCATTAGCAGCAGCAGTGAGAGCTTGCAGCAAGCAGGCTTTGCGTGTGGAGCAAGTGGCGCGGCGAGCAGCAGCAGCAGCAGCAGCAGCAGCAGCAGCAGCAGCAGCAGCAGCAGCAGCAGCAGTAGTAGTAGTAGTAGTAGACACACACACACACACACACACACACACACACACACACACACACACACACACACACACACACACACACACACACACACACACACACACACACACACACACACACACACACACACACACCACACTCCTCACTCACACACACACACACACACACACACACACACACACACACACACACACACACACACACACACACACACACACACACACACACACACACACACACACACACACAATCACACACACACACGCACGCACGCACGCACGCACGCACGCACGCACGCACGCCCCACACACACACACACACACACACACGACCAAACCACATGTTGTCATATTAAAGGTTTCGGTGTCAATATATACATGACAGTGTGTCAACTAAACACATGGTTACTTCCTGCCAGCCCCTCCTCGCTGTCCGGAAAGGAGGCGACATCCTAATTCTTTCGTTCCTAACAGATGATTTGTCACAACTTGCTCAATGACCTAACCCGATACGACGTCGATGCATTCTAGCGAGAAACAACATCAAATTTGTGGTCACCGGGTCATCCTGTGTCCCCCTGTTGATGTCTCGCTAACACCGCATTCCTCCATTCTGACCTTGACTGACAGAGTCGTTGTAACGTCACTGTCATTTCTGTTTCAAATTCGTCAAGTCACCTTGTTCTGGGTCGACCTCTGTTAATTTGCCTCTCATTCTGAGTGATTTGTTAGGTGTTACATTCACACGACAAGGCCAGAGTAAAGTATTTTTTGATGAGGGATAGACGCGTCAAGTGTTAGTGCGTTTTTAATATTGAATTGTTCGTCACTGTTTTTGTCGATGGGATCCTTAACATGCAACACCAGTACAACATGTCATATGCTTCGGTGAGCCGTCTGTCAGTGTTAGTCACGGTCCAGGGTCCAGACACGTATGTTCCTGCAGGGAATACCACGGCATGTACGATCCAATTTGTTTGGGTAGGAGGACAGGCAGCGAAAGGGGAAATGTGTAGGTATTCACAAAATGACGGTGGCTGTCGCAAATTCGCTGCGTCATGCCTGCAGCGATCGTAATTACTTCCTGTGTGAAGGGTGAGGGTATGTCACGTGTTAGGGGTAGAATGGGTGAGAAGGGGTGAGAAGGGTGTAGTTGAAACCTGACATTCATTGCATCTCGCACTAATAAGCACAACAAATAATCAAAATTTAGACAGTCACCGAAGATTATTAGCGACCCGCAGAAAATGCTTTCATGGCGTAATTTTAGGCCGCGACCCAGGCGGAAGAACCGTTGGCATTGTTGGTAGGTCAGACTTACCACGCCCATCAGCCAGTACTGGGAGATGTAGACGGTGAGGTTGGGAATGACGCAGAAGACACCGACGAAAAGGTCGGCCAGAGCGAGGTTGGCCAACAGGAAGTTCGTCACATTTCGCATCTTCCGGTGGCGCAAGATGACGAATATAACCAGCGCGTTACCTACAACAACGACACGGCCGTGATTAACGACGCAGAATTACGTCGCTTTTATGATACCTGTGTAATACGACACATCACGCACAAGCGCACACGCGCACACGCGCACACGCGCACACGCGCACACGGCACACGCGCACACGCGCACACGCGCACACGCGCACACGCGCACACGCGCACACGCGCACACGCGAACACGCGCACACGCGCACACGCGCACACGCGAACACGCGCACACGCGAACACGCGCACACGCGCACACGCGCACACGCGCACACGCGCACACGCGAACACGCGAACACGCGCACACGCGCACACGCCACACACCACACACACACACACACACACACACACACACACACACACACACACACACACACAATATATATATATATATATATATATATATATATATATATATATATATATATATATATATATATATATATATATATATATATATATATCACTCATGCTCATAAACAATAGCACATACGCAAACACATAGATAACACTCGCACGCACACATACATATATGCGCGCGCACGCACGCACGTATTCAAATGCACGCACATTAGTTGGCTTTGTTCACTGCGAGCGAGTATGTAATGACCACGTTCATCTTGTAATTAGCGTTGTGTATGTCGCACGCATAACGTAGTTGTAACGTCGCCTGTTCGATATAGTATCACAATATATTACCACTTAAGTTATTAAGAAGTAAACTGATAACCGTAGTCACGTGATTGCAATAATAACATGCATTTGTCCCGCTATGGAATATTGATTTTTTTTCCGACTATATATATCTTTGACCGACCACAAAAAGAACTATTAAACTGTCATGTCATTGTCAGGTTTATGTATATGGTTGGCGCGCCGTTTGTGTCCTACGGTGGGTGTACAACATTCGGTTAGGCTGGACAAATATTGTACGATCCTACCCATCCTCTGAATGACGCTCTTCAGAAACTTCCATCAGGGAGACGTCTGAAAGCGCCACTAGCTAAAAAGAACCTATTCCAGAAATCGTTTATACCATCTGCCATTTTTATTTTGAATACTAAATTTTAATGTACTGTACACCTATTTCCATGTAATGATCTATCTAATCTTATTAACCTTTTAAGGAATATTACTTGGTTATTTATTAATTAATTAATTTATAATTTAGTGTACTTATTTATATACTTTATTTATTTACTTTACCAATTTTAGTGCTGATTAGTATAATTACCATTTTAAGATGTCTTATTAACCGTATATATTATGGCTCGCCAATCTTATTACTGTCATTTTACTGTGTAAAGAACTATTTCCGTTTTTAATGTGATGTTTTAAATGGATAATAAAGTCTTTTTAATCTTGAATCTTTTGAATAGCCAAGATGGCGGATCACCATAGCAACGGGACTCCACATAAGGGCCACGACGTACGGCTAATATGCATTCCTACACCAAATATATTGCACTTGTTTTATCACATGTGACGTCACCGTAAACCCGCACAAGGTGTCAACGTATTACAAATCCACTTAACTAGTAACTGAGTCAACTATTATTAAATTACACGTTATTAATTCAACATGCGGCTGCAGGCGTCACGAATTAACTGGAGCCCAAAGTGATGGTGAATATTTAAAATCGCACCGCTGAGTAAAATTGACCATCGGTGCGAGCGTATAAGGACAACGACAGATGGAAGTCGTCGAAATATTAATGACATCAGTAAATAATTAATTTTGATCATGTTGTATAAACAAATCCGTATCTCGTAACGGGGTTTTTCAATGCAAATGCATGTTATTATTGTATGCAAATGCATGCAAATGCATGTTATTATATATATATATATATATATATATATATATATATATATATATATATATATATTAATTGTTATATATATATATAATATATATATATATATATATATATATATATATATATATATATATATATATGTATATATGTGTGTGTATATATTCTTACTTTTTGATATATATATATATATGAAAAGATTATATATATATATATATATATATATATATATATATATATATATATATATATATATATATATATATTTATATATATAATCTGTTTCCTGGGGTAGATGTTAACGCGCCTTGTTGCAGTACGTCGCGGTTTATTGATGCTACAATAACAATTACGTGCGAGACATCCATCAAACTTTGCCCTTGCCACACTGTTGACAACGATTGAATATGTGAATTACATTATTCTTGCTGCGTGATACATCCTAGAGCAAACGTTATTGCGCACATTTGACACATTAAAACCACTTTCATTTAGGTTTTTGTCATGTAGACAATCTTCTGAAACACAAAATTAAGCAAAAATACACGTACTCAGGCAGCCATTGTATTGACCGCTTGACGGAGATTTGGATACCTGGATACAACAAGTGTTTTGTATAACACACGACCGAGTGTGACGTAATAATCCTCGCATGCTATTCCTGGACATTATTAGCAACATTTATGCCGAATCAGGATATAATTGTTTGGATACCACGCGCCCATTATTATAAATCAATTGCTCTCCGT
>JAODUO010000905.1:35000-37500 GCA_025642075.2 Ridgeia piscesae | reverse complement strand
ATTTGAACCATCAGCGATTCGATAATTCCAGACGAACTACATCAAAGTGACGATTACAATATTGACAACATCATCCATGCTGCAACTTGCATAAAACACTTGTGTGCAACATTTTCGCATCTTTATATCAAATAATATTGTTTAATTCTTGGCATTGATAAAACCCACAGTCATTATAACTAATATCATAACTAACTGCCAACCATTTTTAGTGTGTCATCGATCAAGTTATCGTTGCATAAAATGCTAAACGGCCCGCTACAGCTGGAGTGTTGCAATTAGAATATTAAACAAGTGATGTTGTTGCCAACGGATATGCTTTTTGTGTGGTTACATATTGAATATAATTTGTCTTTTGTGACAATGTTTTTTCTTACATATTTTTAGATGCGATCATGAGCTGTACAAAGAATGTCCTTTTAAGGACATTAAAGTGAATTGAACTAAATCATAGTGATCTATAAAGTACATCACGTGATAGTGCATGGGAGTTGTCAGTGTTGACGCAAAGAAAGAAAAAACACGTATAATTGCAAACTGATTCTCACACCTGTTCACGAGATATTCTTAATATAGCGGAGTCAGATCTATAGAAAAGGTTCAACGACAGATTCTAGGAGACGACTTTCATAATACGTATTATGCATTCTAGTAGCACTCGGGTATAAAACGATTAGTACATTTGAAGCGAAACCCCTGGCAATAGTGTATACCAGCTTCCAAGAAAAAAAAAATGTTGACGACGCCAAATCCGTCCCTTCGCGAGATTAGTCCCACCTGCGAGATTCTCGCGAGGAAGCTTGACTAATTTCGCATGGCTTCCATGCCACATTTGTAGCACGTGCCATGTTGCTAACACCTGCTAAATTCCTCCTCTGGTAAAATCTGTGTTGGTCTCTATGCTATATTCCTCGCTTGATTAACACATTAGATTTGTCATATATTGCCGAGACTAACGAGGCTAATGCGTTCTCGTGAAATTGCGAGACCCCAGTTAACGTAGCGCATGCGCAGTGTTGCAAGTGGAAGTAATTTCGCAATGCAGAGGTTTTTGAATGACACCGTTATGTTTGACGCAGAGTAGCGGATGTAGTTCTATCGGAACTGAATTCCAAACAACTTATTGGCAGTTATTCCTGTAAATGTATTATTTTTGGATAGCACTAATCATAGACAAATATCAACCACTATTCATTTTGCTAAAAGGTAAGATCGTATATAGCCCAGGATCCAATCCTCAGAGTTTCTCTTTTCTCGGAAGCATCCAACACTAAGCTACAATTCATGCGCGAAGGCTGCTCGCACACATATCCACCACTGTCTGTAGCCAGGCAAATGAACCAAGGGAAAGGTATGAGTGAACTATCCTAAACTTCAACATCGGCTCCGAACTCGGGTTCTCTCGATTGATGGACCAGTGTTTCTACCACTAACCCACTGCGCCCTACAATTTAGGATGGAGCGTAAACAAACCGGTGGAGGAAATGTCCATTCCTCTCAAAGCCCAACGTGACCTCTGTAACCAAGAAGAGACAACGCACATTCCAATGTCAAACAGCGGCCAAAAAGTACATGGCTAAACATGATAACAACACAGTTCGATAACCATTAGTACGCGCTATCGCGGAAAATGTGCATGTTTCACGCGGAAAGTGGCACGCAACATTTCCTTAAGCTAATGGGCAGTCAAGTGCTGATAGAATGCACTTGTGTTTTGTCGATAGAATACGCTTATATTTTACCTGATCGAGTCACTAGTTGATTTTGGGGTGATATTTGATTTCAAATGATTCATTGTCGGTGTTATGTTTTTTGAAGTAAGAATGTGCGCACGCGTGCGTACCCGCGGGCGTGTATTAATAAAACCCCGATATTCACCAGTTGGAATGTTTATTAGTACCCACGTTTTCCCCACTATCACTTTGACATACAGTTGATCATTTCTCTTGAGAGAATAAAGTATGTTTGGTCGCTCAATACAGGTACTAATGCCCAGACGATACAACAGCTCCATATATAATTAATTATAATATTCACGCAACTATTTCAAGATAGTAAACGAAATTGCTGAGTGATAATTTCCATGTATGTTGACATATACAACAACTCATCACAGATACGGCAGCGACCAGTCATCCTATTTGCGATACCTCCTGACACGTGCACATAAACACGTCCTGAACACAGACCCACGGCACAAACCACGGGCCCATTTATCCTCCGTTCTGTTGTAGTTCTCAAGTAACTTGAACGCTTGCCTAACACACATGAAACAGTCTTGTTTACAGGGAGTGTGTCTCCTCATTTTATTATACAATAACAATAACAATAACAATAACAATATATATATATATATATATATATATATATATATACTTATGATTCGTGACAAATTAATTGGTTAACCTCAGTAGAATTACCAGCGTGAACAGCGAACGCCATATTGACTGCGAAGTGTTGACAATTGTATTTCCATCCCGTTGGGTAATGAATGACCTTC
>JAODUO010000905.1:7500-17500 GCA_025642075.2 Ridgeia piscesae | reverse complement strand
TCCATTTGACAGTCATCAATTCATTTCGTCTGTTTGGTGTGGCTTCGTCTGCATCCATTTGACAGTCATGAATTCATTTTATTCTGTTTGGTGTGGCTTCGTGTGCATCCATTTGACAGTCATGAATTCATTTGTTCTGTTTGATGTGGCTTCGTGTGCATCCATTTGACAGTCATGAATTCATTTGTTCTGTTTGGTGTGGCTTCGTGTGCATCCATTTGACAGTCATGAATTCATTTGTTCTGTTTGGTGTGGCTTCGTGTGCATCCATTTGACAGTCATGAATTCATTTGTTCTGTTTGATGTGGCTTCGTGTGCATCCATTTGACAGTCATGAATTCATTTGTTCTGTTTGATGTGGCTTCGTGTGCATCCATTTGACAGTCATGAATTCATTTGTTCTGTTTGGTGTGGCTTCGTGTGCATCCATTTGACAGTCATGAATTCATTTGTTCTGTTTGGTGTGGCTTCGTGTGCATCCATTTGACAGTCATGAATTCATTTGTTCTGTTTGGTGTGGCTTCGTGTGCATCCATTTGACAGTCATGAATTCATTTGTTCTGTTTGATGTGGCTTCGTGTGCATCCATTTGACAGTCATGAATTCATTTGTTCTGTTTGATGTGGCTTCGTGTGCATCCATTTGACAGTCATGAATTCATTTGTTCTGTTTGGTGTGGCTTCGTGTGCATCCATTTGACAGTCATGAATTCATTTGTTCTGTTTGGTGTGGCTTCGTGTGCATCCATTTGACAGTCATGAATTCATTTGTTCTGTTTGATGTGGCTTCGTGTGCATCCATTTGACAGTCATGAATTCATTTGTTCTGTTTGATGTGGCTTCGTGTGCATCCATTTGACAGTCATGAATTCATTTGTTCTGTTTGGTGTGGCTTCGTGTGCATCCATTTGACAGTCATGAATTCATTTGTTCTGTTTGGTGTGGCTTCGTGTGCATCCATTTGACAGTCATGAATTCATTTGTTCTGTTTGATGTGGCTTCGTGTGCATCCATTTGACAGTCATGAATTCATTTGTTCTGTTTGATGTGGCTTCGTGTGCATCCATTTGACAGTCATGAATTCATTTGTTCTGTTTGGTGTGGCTTCGTGTGCATCCATTTGACAGTCATGAATTCATTTGTTCTGTTTGGTGTGGCTTCGTCTGCATCCATTTGACAGTCATGAATTCATTTGTTCTGTTTGGTGTGGCTTCGTGTGCATCCATTTGACAGTCATGAATTCATTTGTTCTGTTTGGTGTGGCTTCGTGTGCATCCATTTGACAGTCATGAATTCATTTGTTCTGTTTGGTGTGGCTTCGTGTGCATCCATTTGACAGTCATGAATTCATTTGTTCTGTTTGGTGTGGCTTCGTGTGCATCCATTTGACAGTCATGAATTCATTTGTTCTGTTTGATGTGGCTTCGTCTGCATCCATTTGACAGTCATGAATTCATTTGTTCTGTTTGATGTGGCTTCGTCTGCATCCATTTGACAGTCATGAATTCATTTGTTATGTTTGGTGTGGCTTCGTCTGCATCCATTTGACAGTCATGAATTCATTTGTTCTGTTTGGTGTGGCTTCGTGTGCATCCATTTGACAGTCATGAATTCATTTGTTCTGTTTGATGTGGCTTCGTCTGCATCCATTTGACAGTCATGAATTCATTTGTTCTGTTTGGTGTGGCTTCGTCTGCATCCATTTGACAGTCATGAATTCATTTGTTCTGTTTGGTGTGGCTTCGTGTGCATCCATTTGACAGTCATGAATTCATTTGTTCTGTTTGGTGTGGCTTCGTGTGCATCCATTTGACAGTCATGAATTCATTTGTTCTGTTTGGTGTGGCTTCGTGTGCATCCATTTGACAGTCATGAATTCATTTGTTCTGTTTGATGTGGCTTCGTCTGCATCCATTTGACAGTCATTTGACAGTCATGGTTTTATCTGCACCCATTTGACAGTCATGAATTCATTTGTTCTGTGTTGTGTGGTTTTATCTGCACCCATTTGACAGTCATGAATTAATTTGTTCTGTTTCATGTGGATTCGTCTGCATCCAATTGACAGTTATGAATTCATTTGTTCTGTGTTTGTGTGTTTCTTTTTCAAAGAATTGTGAAACTAGTATATATATATATATATATATATATATATATATATATATATATATATATATATATATATATATGAGACTGCATCGCCTACTTCCTGTGGAGATGACCTAGGTAAAGAGATCGACGCCCTGTGGTGTCTCGCTTTAAAAACGGCAATGTGGGTCGAACGAAATTACCTTAGATTCGAAATGGCTGTCGGTACCAGGAATACAGCCGCACTGGTTCCTGCACCCTCAAACCTCGACCGACACCCTTTATCGACACATTAACACCCCGGGTGCTAAACGTAATCACACCTAAATGGGTGCTGACATATGGGATTGATGGAAATTCGCTGTAGACGTACTTGCTGACAGCAATGCTGGAAGTGCTGACACCATGCTGACACATCTACTTACCGATGACGCATCCTGCTGACACGAGGGTATACAATATGATGAATGTCCAGCGGATGTGTGGGGTGTGAAACGGGGTTTTGAAAGGGGGCACGGAGGCGTTCCCCCCGAAGAGTTCGCTCCCGTTTTCTGCCTCCCACCAGTTCGTTGATATACCCCACTCCTCCGTCGTATTGTTCCCGTCATCCCACTGAATGTCCGACGGATTTTGATACGACATCGTTGTCTGTGTGATACACGCGGAGGGGGGTCTGCTTGTTCACGCCCGCAGAAACTGACGGCCTTTCAATGTCCAAAGAAGGGATGACCAATATATATGTCCACTGTCAATCAAACAGTGTGACGTTGCGATGACCACCGTTATGACGTATGCGATAACTGTCCACTGTTGTGACGTAGGCAGTGTCCAACCAACGTCCACCAGTGAGACAGCAGAGGCGCTCAATCAATCACAGGCCACTGAAACACGTCCAACGTGTATTCACTGGTGTGGCGAGAAGCACTTCCGGTCAGCACACAGCAACTGTCCACGCGTGTTTGTTTACAACGATTACACATGTATATCGAATCCACCCGCTGTTGACGTTCCCATGGCCGCCGAGACGTCATTAACCGAGCATCGGTCGGTGCTTTCATCGGGAAACCGTACTCATATCAGCGGTTCACATTTACAGCGACTCCGGCTCTTCACAATACAACGCACGCGCCACTTCGCGCACAGACCACGGTGGAATTGCTCCTGCAATCCAACTGGCGGAAACCGCGTATCATATCCTAAGCGCGCCCCGTCCGCTTATCCACCTGAGTCGATGTACCGACCGAGAAGGTTTCACGCCCATACACTGCAGTCGCCCTCAGCTGTTGTTAACCGGCGTCGGCAGCGCCCCCGGGCGATCATCAACGCAAACAGCGGCGGCGATCGCGTCAATGCGAACAAGCGCGCGCCAGAGGCGGAGTTGTAGGTGCCTCTCGTCGCGCGCGCATGCGTGACGTAGGTGGTCACGTGACGTGTCCCACGCGTTCGATCAACCGCCGCGCGGCCGCGGATTTGGTAACGCGAAATCGGAGAGGGGACGGTTTTGATTTCCTATTCAAAAGAGTCGTTTATTTAGTGCCGATGTTGTATGGGCGACGATGACATCTGTGGCGGTCGGTCCATGGATTAATTCTACGCGTAATATCAGCAGGAAGCTCCTAACACACAGCACACAGAGCGGGCAGGCTGCCCTAATACCCAGGGTCGGTGGTTTAGCCAAGCCTCGTATATTGACTAATATTCGGCTTCTCTCTGCAAGTAGTAAATGTTTGTCCCACGATTGATATTATTTTAAATACTCAACCAGCGGTTATTTCTTATTTGGTGCAATTTCGCATGTTTCATGTATATTTTGATCTCATATCTAATACAAGGATGTGGTCAAAAGCATCTCCAATTAACGTAATGGTGGTCGAAATGTCGCAGTGACCCGTATATTTAAACGACGAGGTCGCATCGCTGCGATCATTGATTATTGCCAATTTGAGAGATCTTGCCGCTTTAAGGACGTCTAGCTCTCCGGGGAAATCGGGCGATTTGATCGTTAGGGAAATCGCTCAGTGTAAACATCCAAGTGAAAGACCTTCCCAGCGGGGCTCACGCACCAAAATCGTTAGTGTAACGACGAAGGAGTTGAAACGCGTCGGCCCGGTCGAGGAGTCGTTCCCAGGAGAAATTGTTTCACGTCAACATCCAAGTGAAAGGCAATGCCGAGTTCTGTTATTGTTGTCTGATCGCCACGGAGCGAATACCTTGTTCAGTGTCTATTCCACTTCGCGTGCAATGTCTCTTTGCGTAGAGGGAATGCAAGAATGGAATTCTCTTTGCGATGATTTAAAAATAGTTAATATTGTTGCTGCATTTTAACGTAAATGCAAGAATCTTTTATTTAAGAAATATCTAGTTGTGGACCATCTATCTTAGCTATATTATATGTCAAGATGTTTGCTTATGTTATACTTTGTATATGAAATTGTAACCAGTATTTAAATAAATATGTGTCAGGGTAAATTGATAAAAAGCCATTTACTAGTCAATTTACCCCTTTCAAACATTGTATATTGTAGTATTGTAACTAAATTTGCCTGTTTGTATTGAATGTATTGTGGTTAACAATGTTCTGTGTTATGAGTACAATGTTCTGAATAAACTTTCATATACATATTCATTCATGTCTGTCGTCGGATTTGTGTCTAGCAGGAGCTTAAACCGCCTCTAAAGACTTATTGTTTCAAGATTGCTTTTAATGTCCAATTTTTCTAGACTTTTATATCTGTTATTAATGTTTTATTAACTCACCTAGCATATACGAATATGACTATTTATTCATTAATAGTTTTCTATATTTTATTTATTATTTATTACAATTGACACATATAATGTATTGATGTAGTCATTTATTGTATTAATTAACTACGATGTATATATATATATATATATATATATATATATATATATTCTGCAATATACTAGAATATGTATATATATATATATATATAATATATATATATATATATATATATACATACAAACTTATATTCATCATATGAATACATTTATACATATTAAGCAGTGTACAATGCCTTCTTTGCTTTAGTTTTAGTTTTTCGAGTTCATTTCCGTACATCAACGACTCAGCTATACGTCTTCATATATTTTACTTGTACTTGTATTATATATATTTCTTGTAATATTTTACTACTGTTGTGAACAGAGCTTTACTTTGGATTTAATATCGAAATAAAGTGTATTATTATTATTATTATTATTATTATTATTATTATTATTATGTAGTAGTAGTTAGTTAGTTAGTAGTAGTAGTAGTAGTAGTAGTAGTAGTAGTAGTAGTAGTAGTAGTAGTAGTAGTAGTAGTAGTAGTAGTAGTAGTAGTAGTAGTAGTAGTAGTAGTAGTAATAGTATTAGCATTAGCATTAGCATTAGCATTAGCATTAGCATTACATTAATTAGCATTAGCATTAGCATTAGCATTACCATTACCATTACCATTACATTACCATTACCATTACCATTACCATTACCATTACCATTAGCATTAGCATTAGCATTAGCATTCGCATTCGCATTCGCATTCGCATTCGCATTCGCATTCGCATTCGCATTCGCATTCGTATTAGTATTAGTATTAACATCAGGGGAAGAGACAGCTAGCGTGACACTTGATTTAATTAGACAACTCATCTGTCCGCCTCCCCAGTCTGTGACCTTAACGTTTTGATGATATCTGGTAATATAGCATTCCCTTCATACCGGATATTACGGGGAGTCAATAAATACCTATCGCTGCACCCCACTGGGGCACCACAACAATACATCGAGGATCTGCAAAAACACACAATTATACCAGCATAGTCCCGGAAAAAAAGACTTTAAAGTTTTCAAAACGACTCGCTTCCACAACGCTCCCAAACCACGGTGTCTCTCCAACGCAGCGCCCTCTGGATTTCAATGACACATCCAAGGGCATATTCTACATCAAACGTATTCTGAGAAGCCCCCATCACCTTCGATTTCGGCGTCTATACTACCTTCCTCCGTTTTCAGTGATCGTCCACTCGTCTTCTTCCAGTCAGTGAGAGATTCACAGCATTTACTTACATCTGTGTAATATATTGATTTTGTATAATAACTGTGCACATAGATCGTTAATAAACAATTAATTATAGTACAATTGTACAAGGAACACTTCATGTTGGATTCAGGGCGCTGCCATCTTGAAACTTATGCGCCAGTGACGTAACCCGCTTACGTCATTGGCGCATGCACGTTCGAACATCCTGTGTCTGTCCAATGGTATTTTAAGTAACCGGTACGTCGCGGATTGCTTACGTCACTATCACAATTATTAGCGAAGATTCCGCCAATCCTTACGTTTTTCAACAATGCGTCAGTGACGTAAACGATTTGCCTGAATCTAAGATAGCATGTTTTGATACCATTAAACTAATTGTTTATTAACGATCTTTGGGCACAATTACTATGCACAACCATTATAGTATACATATGTAAGTTAATACTGTGAACCTCTCACTGACTGGAGTATCCATTTAATGTTCTGCATTTGCCCGCCTTCTTTGATCTTCTCAAACAGTGATACTGTCATTATCAAATGTATCGTTCACTGCCCCGATATCCTAACTCAATGTTTCCAAAATATCGTTTATTGTGGAGTCCTCGGCGTTCAGACAGCGTTCTTCTGAGACACATTTCAATATTCCCCGAAACCATTGAAGATGTGTCCTTTTCAGAATGTTCGTGATATCTAAGGTACACAAAGTAGAGGAAATCTATTATATAGATATGTTAAACTGGGAGCTCACAACGATTCACTGTTTATATTAACATGGCCAGTGAAACGAAGCCTTTAGCATGCTTGTATGATTAAGCAGACTAAACGTAGAGTTCTAGACCCGGAAGATGATCCCATTGATAATTATCGACAATTTCGCGCACGTCTGTGTGAATGCGCGTGCGTGTACGTGTGTAGACGTGCGTGCATTCACGTGTACGTGCTGAGCGATGACTTTGTGAGCGTTCACCCCCCAGTACGTGTCCCGCTGTAGCGCTTACATTTTTCCGGCGTTATAAACGTTCCGGTTGACGTTTCTGCGCATGCGCGATATATGTAAAATCATCACTGTGCAGCGAAAAGACAAAGCATTTATGGTATAAATATTACGCGTTGTTCGTTAGGATGTATATAACCTCTCAGCAAAGTTATTTGTCGCAAATTAACACGAGACAAACAAGTTTTGAGGCATATTCTGAGAGCAAGCGTAAATCACGTGCGCCATAATCCGTGATAGTGATTTATGAAAAACGTAGTATTTTATTGCATTGGACGACATTTTAAGAATCTCTTCACAATAATCATCACAGGAGGTTTAACGAACAGCTCGTGGCATTTTATACCGAAAATGCTTTATTGTTTCGCTGGATATTGATGAGTTTACATTTATTGGGCATACGCAGAAATGTCAACCGGAACGTTTTTAACGACCGGAAAAATGTAAGCGCGACAACGTGTCCCGTCACTAATACACCTACCGACGCCATGTTCTTGCGTCTACCGTTGCAAGCACCGGCAGTTATTTTCGTGCTAAGTGGTTACAGTAACCGAACTCGGATTGGTAGCAACGTTTTCACTTCCCAGTGCGTTGCGCAATGCGTACAATGTTTGCCGCCTGGTCTTAAACAAATCCAGCTTCCGTACTTGGGTCGTTAATTTAGCACTGTTCCTGTTTCTACCACTGTCTGACAAAAATACCCTCGGGACTTAACACGTGCGCCTGCTGTCTACTTAAAACACTTCGGGGCTTCAGTTGTCAGCACTGATTAGAGAAGGTGACAATATATTCGTCTTCCCTCACAGCGTTCGATCCCGTCCGCCTTAACGCCGGGAACACACGACTGGTATGAGGTTAAAGAACCCGAGCGCTTAAAAACACGACGGGTGCAGCTTTAAACAACAGAGATGGCGGGAAAGTGTGTCGGTCGTATATGCCACCTGTTGAATTTGATAACAATCTGCTTAGGAGGCGTGGAATAGTTTATAGAGGATGATAAAAATGATATGTGTGTGCGTGTGCGTGCATGTCTGCGTGTGTGTGCGAGTGTGTGCGAGTGTGTGCGCATATATTCATATATATATATATATATATATATATATATATATATATATATATATATATATATATATATATATATATATACAGGGTGCGAAATAAGGCGGTCCGATCGTCCGGGACGGGTAGTTTTAGAGCTCGGACTATAAAGCAGTCCTTTTACATAGTAAAAACATACGCAGGACTAGTTGTCTATAGTGATGGACTACCAGCTAAACGTATCCTGCACGTATATATATATATATATATATATATATATATATATATATATATATATATATATATATATATATATAAATAGCATATAGGTGATATAACAGGGGGTGGTATAGCCGGGGATGGAATAGCCAGGTGTGGAATAGTCGTGGGTGGAATATCCGGGGTTTGGTATAGCCGGGGGTGGAATATCCGGGGGTGGAATAGCCGATATGGAATAGATGGGGTGCAATTATCAGGGGTGGAATAGCCGGAGTCGGATTAGCCAAATGTAAAATAGTCGGGTTGGAATACCATGGGGTGGAATAGCCGGAGGTGAGACAGCCATGGGTGGAATAGCCGTGGGTTTAATAACCGGGGGTGGAATAGCAAGGGGTGGAATAGCCATGGGTTGAATAACCGGGGGTGGAATAGCCAGGGGTGGAATAGCCATGGGTTGAATAACATGGGGTGGAATAGCCAGGGGTGGAATAGCCGGAGTGGAATAGCCGGAATAGCAGGAGGTGTAATAGCCAAGGGTGGAATAGACGCGGCTGGCATGGCAAGGGGTGGAATAGCAAGGGGTGGATTTTCCAGGCTGGAATAACCGGAGTGGAATAGTCAGAGATGGAATAGTCAGAGATGGAATAGTCAGGGATGGAATAGTCAGGGATGGAATAGTCAGGGACGGACTACTCAGGGATGGAATAGTCAGGGATGGAATAGTTAGAGATGGAATAGTCAGGGATTGAATAGTCAGGGATGGACTAGTCAGGTATGGAATAGTCAGGGATGAAATAGTCAGGGATGGAATAGTCAGGGGTGGAATAGTCAGGGGTGGAATAGTCAGGGGTGGAATAGTCAGGGATGGAATAGTCAGGGATGGAATAGTCAGGGATGGAATAGTCAGGGGTGGAATAGTCAGGGATGTAATAGTCAGGGATGTAATAGTCAGGGGTGGAATAGTCAGGGATGGAATAGTCAGGGATGGAATAGTCAGGGGTGGAATAGTCAGGGATGGAATAGTCAGGGATGGAATAGTCAGGGGTGGAATAGCCAGGGGTGGAATAGCCATGGGTTGAATAACATGGGGTGGAATAGCCAGGGGTGGAATAGCCGGAGTGGAATAGCCGGAATAGCAGGAGGTGTAATAGCCAAGGGTGGAATAGACGCGGCTGGCATGGCAAGGGGTGGAATAGCAAGGGGTGGATTTTCCAGGCTGGAATAACCGGAGTGGAATAGTCAGAGATGGAATAGTCAGAGATGGAATAGTCAGGGATGGAATAGTCAGGGATGGAATAGTCAGGGACGGACTACTCAGGGATGGAATAGTCAGGGATGGAATAGTTAGAGATGGAATAGTCAGGGATTGAATAGTCAGGGATGGACTAGTCAGGTATGGAATAGTCAGGGATGAAATAGTCAGGGATGGAATAGTCAGGGGTGGAATAGTCAGGGGTGGAATAGTCAGGGATGGAATAGTCAGGGATGGAATAGTCAGGGATGTAATAGTCAGGGATGTAATAGTCAGGGGTGGAATAGTCAGGGATGGAATAGTCAGGGATGGAATAGTCAGGGGTGGAATAGTCAGGGATGGAATAGTCAGGGATGGAATAG
>JAODUO010000905.1:0-2500 GCA_025642075.2 Ridgeia piscesae | reverse complement strand
ACAGGCAAAGCGGCTTTGTTTGCTATTCAGTGGCTTGAACATATCAAGTTGAACTAGCAGAAGGTACGCTTTATGCAAGGGTACGTCTCGGGAGTTTTTGAGAGACACACATTCGTTTTCATGGACGGAATCGGTATGCTGGAAGGAACCACTGCCACGATTTATCTGGAGAGCGACCACCCAGTTAAGTTCTTCAAATCAAGCTCACTTCCATACGCGTTGGAGAGGAAGGTAGACGAAGAACTGGGCAGGTTGGTATATACGACGGACACTGAGCCAGTGCGCTACTCAGACGGAGCTCCTTAGGTCTTAGGTGATTACCTCCAAACAGCCCAACCTTGGGCTAACGCAGGAGTTGTTCTTCCCTAGAATTTGTGAGTCCACTACAGGTTACACATTTACACCCTGTGTGGGATCTTTTACTTCCCCTGGCATAGACACCAGACAGAAGGGACCACCGGCTTTTAGTGTCTCTTCCGAAAGACACAGGCAAATGTGGGGTGAAGAAATTGCCTAAGTTTCGAAACGGCGGTAGGTGGGATTGAAACACCGTCCCCTCGATTGACAGTCCGGCGCTCTACCGCGCGACCACCGCTCCCTCTGCGGAGATAAATTTATTTGAATCTTTATTACATTTATTTCTTATAATGTTTTGTCTACTTTTGTAAACACTTCTGAACAGAGTGTGTACTTTGAATTTTAACCGTAATTATGTCTTATTGTAACTCTCTTACATACGTGTTATTTATAAATGCTGTGGAACAATGTAACATACGACAGGTTAGAAAGCTTTATGTAATTAAGTACTACTAATTTTGACCGGCTCTGAATTTTCTGGACGCGACGCGCCCCCTCCATCCGCAGACACAAATATAACTTGACAGGAAATAAAAACCGTACTATTGAGGGGAAAATTTTTCACAAGATTGCATCCGTCCTATATATATATATATATATATATATATATATATATATATATATATATATATATATATATATATATATGAATGTATACATAATGCAGATAAAAGAATATATTGCAATGACGTTCCATAAAATTTGAGTACATTAAAAGAAGCAAGTAGAAAGCAACTGGACTCGAGGAACGGTGATGATGATTCACAACAACAATCGGGTCTGCTGGTGATGAGGATTCCCCAACAACAATCGGGTCTGCTGGTGATGAGGACTCACCACAACAATCGGGTCTGCTGGTGATGAGGACTCACCACAACAATCGGGTCTGCTGGTGATGAGGACTCACAACAACAATCGGGTCTACTGGTGATGAGGACTCACCACAACAATCGGGTCTGCTGGTGATGAGGACTCACCACAACAATCGGGTCTGCTGGTGATGAGGACTCACCACAACAATCGGGTCTGCTGGTGATGAGGACTCACCACAACAAACGTCACAAATCACAAACAAACGTCAACCACGGATCAATAAATATACATGTACAACCTCTAAAACGTTCATTGTCAAATAGACATGAGTGTGTACATACTGCAGATATACAGTAAAAATTGCAATGTAAAATTAAGTAAGGTCATTGCTGGCATTCGCATATAATAAACATGGACTACATTATATGGAACACTTTAGAACAGTTATAGACAAACAGTATTTGCGCACTGCTGACGTTCACGTGACTAGATGACTAAAAGTACAGCACAGATCAATAAATACACATGTACAATCTCAAAAAGGCTAATGCAACATTTACAAAGTATCCCAAATTACATAACCACAGGTGATGTTTTTCAATCTTTCGTTGGCCTCTGTAGCAGTGTACGCTCACGTCTGATTCATCAACACATTTTCTAACTGCAAGAAGCTAATTAATTTACTCAGTATCACCCTACGTGTGGAAATAAATATTCGGAACACTCACAACGGCACAAAGTCCAAGGCACAAAAACAGATAAACAGAAAAATCAAAGCCATGTTTACACAGCAACTAAGCGTGTTGTCGCCCCTCCACTAAATCAAAATGTTGCTAGTAACATCCATACTCTAGTTTAATCAACACATCATTCACAATACTTTACAACATTGCGATAAATGCTTTATCAGGTCAAACCCAGTAGAAATATAAGTAAATGGGATACTTTAATTGGTGGACTTTTCCACATATGTGCACAGGGCGACGGTTGGAATATTGCGACCTTTAAATAACGTGTTAATGCATCTTCTTACATCGGTATTTGTTTTCTGGCCACGAGAATGTTATGTTCTATAATGCTGGGCTTCAGTAGTCGAGCGAATTATTTATCTTGTTTTGTTTTCTAAGTCGACAGTTCACATATAGAGTGGACAACATTTGTGGTAGTGCGCAGTTGGCTACACAAGCATAACTTTTATATAGATAATACTGTGTACAATATAAATTAAATTATGATCAAATCACGCATATATAACAAGCTGTATATGTGACTTTGACGCATATACGGTGTATGTTAATGGGCCAAGCAGTCGTTCACAGGAGCTTAGATC
>JAODUO010000904.1:117500-193301 GCA_025642075.2 Ridgeia piscesae | reverse complement strand
TCACAGTCAAAAAGAGGACTAGAGGACAGGGATTAATTAGAAAAACAGTGTAGACTAGATATTAGAAAATTTTCATTTTCACAAAGAACAGTAAACGAATGGAACAGATTATCAGCTGATTGTGTAGGTGCTAGTAGTGTTAATATATTTAAAAATAAAATCGACATATACCTAAGACGGGCGGGGTATACTTAGATAGATAGGTTGGACTCTCGATAAGCCAAATGGCTTCCTAGTCCACCTGCCATCTAGAGTTGAATCTCTAGGTGGCAATCTTGTTAAATCTTGTTAAACAAACAATTTATCCTGTGTGTGAATTATTTTAATAAAACTTACTTAAAATAACAAATTTGTCAATACCCTGTAATTGTTTTAAATAAAAAGCACACTACAGTATTTTCTTTCTTGTAACAAACTGAACTGCAGTGAATGGGAGTATAATTAAAACAGTTTTCATGACACCTACGCAAATTTATGCGCAAAAGCGTGTTACTGTCGTTGTCGTTATAATGGTGTGTAACCATGTTCAAATCACCGTACGGATGTTTTACTTGTTTTTACAATATCAAGGTTGTTGAAAACCCCGTGCTAAATACAGAACTGTCACATTGAAAGGGGATGTTTCGTAGTTTATAGGGCACTCGTTGGTAGATGTCAATTCGATGAGCAGTTACAATGTTTCCTTACTCGACACTTTCATGTGTGTTGATATTTCCTCAGCGTGACACAGACACAGTATGCCACGCGAATAACTTTTTTTGTAGAAGTCGGGACCTGGAATCCCGGCCTCTGCTCGCTTGTGTTCTGGGATTCCCCTGTTTTGATACCCGGTCCGCGGCTGTCCTGTCGACTATCGTCAACCTACTTTTCCGGGGATTCTTTTCATTAAATTTCTTAATATCTCATAAGGCCCATTTCGTCATTAAAATCGATTTCGCTCCTTAATAACAGTGATCAACACCAGAACACGACATCAGAACAGTTTCGTTAGTTTGTCAATTACTCAGCCAACTCAAGAGTCAAGGAAATAGAAATAGTGTCTTCAGTTGTATGGCAATGTATTTTAATTTATTTATAACACCCTTTAAATTAAACAACATATTCTGTTTAATGATGGATTTTCCGTACAAGCAAAATAAACTTAGTGAAATGGACCCCAGCCCACGGCCCTATTGTTGTTTGGCCTGGCAAGCTGAAACTACCAGACCCAAAACAACCACTTTCTGTCATGACATGATAGGCCTACATTACACTGTGTCCTGTCGTTTTTCCAGTATAGTTTGTGAGTCATCGTCGTCCCCACCTCATGAGTATGTGTCTCTGAGATTTATTGCTACTTTATGCATATTGTATATGACTAATTCAATTAATTAATGGAAAGCTGCAGCATTCTTTCATATAGCAGATTGTTAACAATTATACAGACATTGATATATATATATATATATATATATATATATATATATATATATATATATGGGTGAGGTCTTAGAAAAACGTACAATTCACCATTTCCACAGTTTTTCAGCTTTACATGGGTATAGAATAAAAACCTGTACACCAATCTAATTCTTCTTAGTATCATTCAATAGAGAATTGTTTGGGCTTTCAGAAAAATGTAAATTTGTATAAGTCCGACGAGAATTATTTGTGTTATTGGCCTATAAATTAGAAAAAAGTGGGGAAAATGCATTTTTGAGAATTTCTTAATTTTTTAATGTATCTTATTTCAAGTAATGTAAAGTTAGAATATCCCAAACTTATTATTTGTCTAGTAAGTGGACACAGTTTACATTTCCATGACATTTTAACATGATTTGGGCCAGCACAATTTTTTCAATTCTCATTCTAATGAGAAATTTTAGTTAAACAAACGTCCGTGAATTATATTTCAATAGCCCAATTTGCATGTTAAGAAAGTGGGCACCATATTATTTTTACCACCTATGGACAAGGGTACGTTGTTGCTTTGTTGTGGGTGGAAACAGTTTTAGCTACACCCACTTCCCTTGGCTAGGGTTGCACATGAACAGAATTATACTGATAAAAATCACGGACGTTTGTTCAAAATGTTTACCTCTCCTGCATATAACTATAATTTTCTAGCTATTTCCTATAGCATTTCTCGTTTCTTGTACCACATTCTTCAATCGTGAACAAAAGTTTCACTCCAGTTTGTGTATTGGCCTTACAACTGGCGTCGAAATGAAAACAAACGTCCGTGATTGTTATTTAAATATACTGAGAAGGTGACTGAAACTGGCAGAATGATCGTTTTCACTGTTGAAACTAATAGTAAACATGTTGGCCTTGTACATTACGGGTATAGAAGAGGTTCTGTGATATATTTGTATAAGTGGGACCACACATAATCTGGAGAAAGTAAAAAAAGGGTTTTTATTTTTCAAAATCATAACACATACAGTGAATGGTCAAAATATATACTTGTATATAGCTGTAAGCACAGATCAACCTCTTTTGTACATGTAGAAGATGTTTTGAGATGATATGAAGATGCTTAGTACTCATACAAGTGTCTTAAGTAAATGATACCAGTAACAAACGTCCGTGATTTTTATGCAAACGTCCGTGAGTTTTATGTAAGCAGGCATACTGTTCACCTGCAAGTGTTAGAAAGGTCTTTATTACTGTTAAAATTAATAGTAAACAAGTACCCGGTAGGCCCTGTACATTAAGGCTATAGAAAAGGTTCTGCTGTATTTGAGAGCACTTGTAACCTGGGTAAAGGTAAAAAAAATAATGTTTTAATTTTCAAAGTCATGACACATACAGTGAATGGTCGAAATATATATACTTGTATAGCTATAATCAAATATCAACCTCTTTTGTACATGTAGAAGACGTTTTGAGATGATATGAAGATGCTTAGTACTCATACAAGTGTCTTAAGTAAATGATACCAGTAACAAACGTCTGTGATTTTTATGCAAACGTCCGTGAGTTTTATGTAAGCAGGCATACTGTTCACCTGCAAGTGTTAGAAAGGTCTTTATTACTGTTAAAATTAATAGTAAACAAGTACCCGGTAGGCCCTGTACATTAAGGCTATAGAAAAGGTTCTGCTGTATTTGAGAGCACTTGTAACCTGGGGAAAGTTAAAAAAATTAATGTTTTAATTTTCAAAGTCATGACACATACAGTGAATGGTCGAAATGGTCGAAATATATATACTTGTATAGCTATAACCAAATATCAACCTCTTTTGTACATGTAGAAGACGTTTTGAGATGATATGAAGATGCTTAGTACTCATACAAGTGTCTTAAGTAAATGATACCAGTAACAAACGTCTGTGATTTTTATGCAAACGTCCGTGAGTTTTATGTAAGCAGGCATACTGTTCACCTGCAAGTGTTAGAAAGGTCTTTATTACTGTTAAAATTAATAGTAAACAAGTACCCGGTAGGCCCTGTACATTAAGGCTATAGAAAAGGTTCTGCTGTATTTGAGAGCACTTGTAACCTGGGTAAAGTTAAACAAAATAATGTTTTAATTTTCAAAGTCATGACACATACAGTGAATGGTCGAAATGGTCGAAATATATATACTTGTATAGCTATAACCAAATATCAACCTCTTTTGTACATGTAGAAGACGTTTTGAGATGATATGAAGATGCTTAGTACTCATACAAGTGTCTTAAGTAAATGATACCAGTAACAAACGTCTGTGATTTTTATGCAAACGTCCGTGAGTTTTATGTAAGCAGGCATACTGTTCACCTGCAAGTGTTAGAAAGGTCTTTATTACTGTTAAAATTAATAGTAAACAAGTACCCGGTAGGCCCTGTACATTAAGGCTATAGAAAAGGTTCTGCTGTATTTGAGAGCACGTGTAACCTGGGGAAAGTTAAACAAATTAATGTTTTAATATTCAAAGTCATGACACATACAGTGAATGGTCGAAATGGTCGAAATATATATACTTGTATAGCTATAACCAAATATCAACCTCTTTTGTACATGTAGAAGACGTTTTGAGATGATATGAAGATGTTTAGTACTCATACAAGTGTAAATGATACCAGTAACAAACGTCCGTGATTTTTACCCAATTTTATATGACGTTGTATATGTCGGCTATGAGACAACGGTGCTGTTTGTGAGTGCTCTGGACCACATATTTTGTAAAGTAGATATGTCGTAGATTATGTAGAGTGACTTTCATGTGTAAGAGAGCATTTTTGAGTATGCAAGGGTAAAGTCAAGTGTTTTCCAAAGATTTGCGCTATTTTCAGTCATCGGTGAAAGTTGATTAGCATATAATTTTAAAGATTCTTTAATGTGCTTATTCATTTTCTGTACATTTAAACATACATATCATGGCTAGTTAGAGAAAAAACATTGCAGATAAACTGAGATATTAAAAGGGTCTTGAATTGTTGTTCAATTTATTTCGATCACGGACGTTTGCCGATCACATTAGGTTTTCTTTGACAATCTCTAAAAACTGCACCGCTAGGATTAAGTCAGTATACTTTGGTGCTAAATGAAGGGAATAAGTTGGTCTTCAAGTGTAATAAAGTTGTTTAAAGTAATTGTGAGTTTTAAAATGTTTGCCTGTCCAGCCCCAATTGTACGTTTTTCTATGACCTGACCCATTATATATATGTATATATATTTATAATATATTTATTTGCCATATTTCATTTTATTGTGTATATATAGGCACTATGTGAGTCAACGCCAGATTACATTCCAATTTAACATGTAATGCATGTTGAAAATGGAAAATAAAGCTTTATTATTATTTACCAGTTTGTACAGAGCATATTAAGCATCCAGAACACTGCTGAGAACTTTCTGCCATGACATGATAGGCCTACATTACACTGTGTGCTAATTATAAAACAAATTAACCATAATTACTGATAATAAATAATTGTAGACGTGATAATGATGGCAGTTAGTATACGCAGGACCAGGATATGTAATTTGCATGTATCTAACATGCTGTTATGCTCTTAAGTGACTTTCAATCAGGACTTTTGCCATTATTAATTCAGAAGAGAAGGAAATGTGTCTCTGAGAATTAGTACATATTCAGTACAAATAACTAAACGCTGACAGTCATAGGCATCTTTAAGAAATACAATCGCTTCCTTTCCAGGAGTTTGCAGAGATGGTGCTTCGGATGTTGGTAACGAGATGCAGTCATTACTTGCGGCATGCACCGCGTGTCACTGGACCGACAACAGTGCGTCGTCTCTGTAGCATCCTGGTTCAGTCTGAGAATCTTGGATCCGTGGCCCTTTGCCGCTACCACAATCTAACTTGTACGGCACAGTTTGCTGGGGCAGGAAACATCTCCATCAGCCAGGTTCGAGGCTATGCAAAGAAAGGAGGCAGAAGGAGGGATAAAGGTGTGTTCTTTTCACAATCTAATTAACAAGGGATCAAAGGAAAACTCATTGTTTGATCCAAATTGAAATCATAATAATATTGATTGTTTACATCAGTGCTATTAGCCTCAGTCTAATGTTTTGCATTTGAATCCTAATTAATAGTTAAGCAGTAGTGCAACATTGTTATGCACCATAGTTAATCACTATTTCAGTTATTTAGTTAGAGATATCAAGTAATCATATTCAAATATGTTATGATGGATCAGCGTGTGATATTTAAGGCTTTGGACAGTGTAACCTTATGTGAAGAGACCTAATTGTCCTAATGTGGAAAACAAATAATCAACTACCAGGGTAGTATGTCCAGGAATTTTTTTCCGAGTAAGTCATAGGCATGTTAATTTTGTAGGAGTAACAACTTTGCAAAATATTTAAATTTCAAGAAAGATGGAAAACCTGCAGTGAATTTGTCACCTGAAGAGCTGAATGAAATCGTAAATTTTGAGAAAATGAAATGTCAAATGGACATGGCTTTGGAACACATGAAGCAGGAGTACTTCACACAACTCACAATCAGGAACACGTCAGGTATGTTCATGAACACATGAAGCAGGAGTACTTCACACAATTCAAAATCAGGAACACGTCAGGTATGTTCATGAACACATGAAGCAGGAATACTTCACACAACTCACAATCAGGAACATGTCAGGTATGTTCATGAACACATGAAGCAGGAATACTACACACAACTCACAATCAGGAACACGTCAGGTATGTTCATGAACACATGAAGCAGGAATACTTCACACAACTCACAATCAGGAACACGTCAGGTATGTTCATAAACACATGAAGCAGGAGTACTTCACACAACTCACAATCAGGAACATGTCAGGTATGTTCATGAACACATGAAGCAGGAGTACTTCACACAAATCACAATCAGGAACACATCAGGTATGTTCATGAACACATGAAGCTGGAGTACTTCACACAACTCACAACCAGGAACACGTCAGGTATGTTCATGAACACATGAAGCAGGAGTACTTCACACAACTCACAATCAGGAACATGTCAGGTATGTTCATGAACACATGAAGCTGGAGTACTTCACACAACTCACAATCAGGAACACGTCAGGTATGTTCATGAACACATGAAGCTGGAGTACTTCACACAACTCACAATCAGGAACATGTCAGGTATGTTCATGAACACATAAAGCAGGAGTACTTCACACAACTCACAATCAGGAACATGTCAGGTATGTTCATTAACACTTGTAGCAGGAGTACTTCACACAACTCACAATCAGGAACATGTCAGGTATGTTCATGGACACATGAAGCAGGAGTACTTCACACAACTCACAATCAGGAACACATCAGGTATGTTCATAAACACATGAAGCAGGAGTACTTCACACAACTCACAGTCAGGAACACGTCAGGTATGTTCATGAACACATGAAGCAGGAGTACTTCACACAACTCACAATCAGGAACATGTCAGGTATGTTCATGAACACATGAAGCAGGAGTACTTCACACAACTCACAGTCAGGAACACATCAGGTATGTTCATGAACACATGAAGCAGGAGTACTTCACACAACTCACAATCAGGAACACGTCAGGTATGTTCATAAACACATGAAGCAGGAGTACTTCACACAACTCACAATCAGGAACACGGCAGGTATGTTCATGAACACATGAAGCAGGAGTACTTCACACAACTCACAATCAGGAACACGTCAGGTATGTTCATGAACACATGAAGCAGGAGTACTTCACACAACTCACAATCAGGAACACGTCAGGTATGTTCATGAACACATGAAGCAGGAGTACTTCACACAACTCACAATCAGGAACATGTCAGGTATGTTCATTAACACTTGTAGCAGGAGTACTTCACACAACTCACAATCAGGAACATGTCAGGTATGTTCATGGACACATGAAGCAGGAGTACTTCACACAACTCACAACCAGGAACACGTCAGGTATGTTCATGAACACATGAAGCAGGAGTACTTCACACAACACACAATCAGGAACACGTCAGGTATGTTCATGAACACATGAAGCAGGAGTACTTCACACAACTCACAACCAGGAACACGTCAGGTATGTTCATGAACACATGAAGCAGGAGTACTTCACACAATTCACAATCAGGAACACGTCAGGTATGTTCATGAACACATGAAGCAGGAGTACTTCACACAACTCACAATCAGGAACACATCAAGTATGTTCATGAACACACGAAGCAGGAGTACTTCACACAACACACAATCAGGAACACGTCAGGTATGTTCATAAACACATGAAGCAGGAGTACTTCACACAACTCACAACCAGGAACACGTCAGGTATGTTCATGAACACATCAAGCAGGAGTACTTCACACAATTCACAATCAGGAACACGTCAGGTATGTTCATGAACACACGAAGCAGGAGTACTTCACACAACACACAATCAGGAACACGTCAGGTATGTTCATAAACACATGAAGCAGGAGTACTTCACACAACTCACAACCAGGAACACGTCAGGTATGTTCATGAACACATCAAGCAGGAGTACTTCACACAATTCACAATCAGGAACACGTCAGGTATGTTCATGAACACATGAAGCAGGAGTACATCACACAACTCACAATCAGGAACACATCAAGTATGTTCATAAACACATGAAGCAGGAGTACATCACACAACTCACAATCAGGAACACATCAAGTATGTTCATGAACACATGAAGCAGGAGTACTTCACACAACTCACAATCAGGAACACATCAAGTATGTTCATGAACACATGAAGCAGGAGTACTTCACACAACTCACAATCAGGAACACGTCAGGTATGTTCATAAACACATGAAGCAGGAGTACTTCACACAACTCACAATCAGGAACACGTCAGGTATGTTCATGAACACATCAAGCAGGAGTACTTCACACAACTCACAATCAGGAACACGTCAGGTATGTTCATGAACACATCAAGCAGGAGTACTACACACAATTCACAATCAGGAACATGGCATGGTCACAGTGGTAACCAATCTGAACCAGGGAGAACTAACTTACATCAACCCATAGGATAACTTGCACCCACCCATAAATAACTTACACCCACCCATAGAGTAACTTACACCCAGCCATAGAGTAACTTACACCCAACCATAGAGTAACTTACATACACCCATAGAGTAACTTACACACCCATAGAGTAACTTACACCCAACCATAGAATAATTTACACCCAGCCATAGAGTAACTTACACACCCATAGAGTAACTTACACCCAACCATAGAGTAATTACACCCAACCATAGAGTAACTTACAAACACCCATAGAATAACTTACACCCAGTCATAGAGTAACTCACACCCACCCATAGAGTAACTTACACCCAACCATAGAATAACTTACACCCAACCATAGAGTAACTTACACCCAACCATATAATAACTTACACCCACCCATAGAGTAATTAGATAACACCCACTCATGGAGTAACTAGCTTACATCGACCAGAAAGTAACTAGTTTAACAGTAACTAACTTACACCCCCCTGGGAGTATCTAGGTCACACTCAGCCTCATTTATTGCTGATATAATCCCGTAGAACCAGTGACATGGAACCAGTGGGAAACATGAACATGACACCAGGACATGTCCAAAGGATGTGAATACATTGCGCCCAAATACATTTTACTAAGAATAAAATTAACATAATCACATATTTGATTTATGACTAAATTTCAGACAAATATAAAACAATTGGCATTTAATACAAAGACACAAATTGACACTTAAGCACATACTATATTTGTTCTACTACCGGGGTATGTGTACAGTGCATTTATTATGGCAGAATGGACACAGTACTCTACTTTATGGCATGATTTGTCCCAAGATATCTAACAACATCAGCATCAAATAGTACAATTTCAAAAATCAGTAATTCAACTTTATGGCATCTGCAAACAATTGCAAGTTCTATGTTTAGACAAGCAAGAAATTTACCAAAAGAACACATCCAGTGTAAACAAAAGCAAATCTACACAAGTCATCTTGGCTGGACGGCAGTAAATAATAATTGGAATCTGTAATAGAAAACACAAAAGTGACACACAAAAGTGAAACATTGGTATACTCTGCTACACGTTGTAGTTTGAAGCAACCTAATGCCGTAGGATGCAATACCAGATGCCACTGGGATTACTGTCTTTAACTGGAGACAAACTAATGTTGACAGTGAGAGGACAGTTCTGGGGCCATACTCCACCCTAGAGATGGAGTGGACAGTTCTGGGGCCATACTCCGCCCTGGAGATGGAGTGGACAGTTCTGGGGTCATACTCTGCCCTGGCGATGGAGTGGACAGTTCTGGGGCCATACTCCACCCTGGAGATGGAGTGGACAGTTCTGGGGCCATATTCCACCTTGGGGATGGAGTGGACAGTACTGGGGTCATACTCTGCCCTGGAGATGGAGTGGACAGTTCTGGGGCCATATTCCACCTTGGAGATGGAGTGGACAGTTCTGGGGCCATACTCCGCCCTGGAGATGGAGTGGACAGTTCTGGGGCCATATTCCACCTTGGAGATGGAGTGGACAGTTCTCGGGTCATACTCCGCCCTGGAGATGGAGTGGACAGTTCTGGGGCCAGATTCCACCTTGGAGATGGAGTGGATAGTTCTGCGGTCATACTCCGCCCTGGAGATGGAGTGGACAGTTCTGGGGCCAGATTCCACCTTGGAGTGGATAGTTCTGGGGTCATAATCTGCCCTGGAGATGGAGTGGATAGTTCTGGGGCCATATTCCACCTCGGAGATGGAGTGGACAGTTCTGGGGTCATACTCTGCCCTGGCGATGGAGTGGACAGGTCTGGGGCCATATTCCGCCATGTTATGTGATTTGTTAGTGCCAAATGTAGAGACTGGTCTATCATCACAAAGAAAAGGAGGCATTTTCGACAATTTTCATTGAGATTCAACAATTATGGTAAAAGTTCAAATAAAGGAAATCAAACCAAATCTGATCTGATACGCACATCCAGTTCAGTGATTCTTATGTCACAACATCTGCAGGTGGAATATATCGACATTCAGTTCAGTGATTCTTATGTCACAACATCTGCACTTGGAATATATCGACATTCAGTTCAGTGATTCTTAGGTCACAACATCTGCAGGTGGAATATATCCACATTCAGTTCAGTGATTCTTATGTCACAACATCTGTACGTGGAATACGTCCACATTCAGTTCAGTGATTCTAACGTCTGAACATCTGTAGGTGAAATACGTCCACATTCATTTCTGCAGTCAATACACAGGTTTATTCTGTGTTACATTATCACCACACTCCCTCAGCTGTCATGCTTCACTAGATGTTGAACCATGTAGGACCAAGGAAGGTCCAGGTCCTCCAGGTCCTGATTCTGGATCATGTGGTCCTGTGTCATGTTGTCAACTCCAAGGAAGGTCCAGGTCCTCCAGGTCCTGACTTTGGACCATGTGGTCCTGTGTCATGTTGTCAAGTCCAAGGAAGGTCCAGGTCCTCCAGGTCCTGACTTTGGACCATGTGGTCCTGTGTCATGTTGTCAAGCCCAAAGGGAAACGGTCCAGGTCCTCCAGGTCCTGAATTTGGACCATGTGGTCCTGCGTCATGTTGTCAAGTCCAAGGAAGGTCCAGTTCCTCCAGGTCCTGACTTTGGACCATGTGGTCGAAGTCGAGTAGACAGGAGAGGAAGGGTCGGTGGTGGAAGCAGGTCGTGGTCCCGGGGGGTAGCTGCTGCTCTGTCTCTTCCAGCAGGTCCTCCACCTCCTCCCGGCTCAGTCCCGCGGGAAGCTGGCGGGACATCCTCACTGCCTCACCCTACAACAACAAACTGACGCATAAATGTGTCTTTCTACTTCACTGCCATCTCATTTTGTTAGTCTCCTACACGGGTCAGGTATCATTAGGACCCTTTAATAGACCATCTGTTCATATATCACAAGGACCTTTAACAGACCATCTGTTTAGTTTTCCCAAGGACCCTTTAATAGACCATCTATTCATATATCACAAGGACCTTTAACAGACCATCTGTTTAGTTTTCCCAAGGACCCTTTAATAGACCATATATATCGACTTTTAACAGACCATCTATTCAGTCACCCCTTTAATAGACCATAATGTTCAGATATCCCTAGAACCCTTTAATAGACAATCTATTCAGGAATCTATTCAGGAATCAATAAGACCGTTTATAGAACATCTGTTCAGATACACCTAGAACCTCTTAATAGACTGACTGTTTAAATAAAGTAACGTCTGCAACACACATCTACAGGCAAACATCTTTAATGCTATGTATTTTATGGCTTCAGTGTAACTTACCACAACATTGCACACAAATGCACATGCTACAACTCTCATTTTGACAAACAAATAAAAAATGTGAGAACTTAAAACGTACGAAATTACATTTTGTTGACTCGGTGGTAGGGATAACTGACCAGTTTACATAAGCATGGTTGCATAAGTCATGGTTTCACTAATCCTTTCTCACTTTTAAAAACATTCTCTATTAGTTACACAAGAATTGCTCAGTCAGCACAAACAGTAACACATTTCATCAGCATAAGATATTTTTGTTGTTATATTAATTGTTCAAATGATGCTTAATTGAAACCGCTCTTTATGATCCGAGAGCAAAACACAATTTAAAAGAACATGTTAAAATCTTATACCGAGTTATTAAATGTACATAGGTTTTAGGCGAAAGCTTTACTAGGAAACATCTCTTGAGTGTGTTCTTGCATTTCTATTTAGTTGTGCTAAGTTCCGTTTTTACTGCCCATTACTGAAGACGTACACAATAATTTCTATCACTGTAGAAAATATTTTAATAAACAAATCTATGTAATATTAAGTATGTCCCTGAACCACCGGAATTAACAACGTAGAAGTAATAATAGCTGCACATACCCCAGCCTTGTTCAAACAAACCTGTATGTAATGGCGCACTTTCGATGGCCGACTCTCCGAGACTGTGACACATGGATTCTGGGTAATAAGCTGAAGGATCTCACACAAGTCAGAAGTGCCAAAGTAGTTCATGCATGTCGTCATGGCAACAATGTCAATCCTTGGATTTGATATATTGCCATCTGTGATAAGAAAACACAAATATCGTTTAAGTATTTCCTTTTTTCAGTTTTAGATATTGATATGAGGGTGCGGTGGTCGAAGCTTTTAACAATTAATGTTTTAACCATTTCTGTGTATCCATTTGAGTTTCTGAAATTTCAGAAACTTTTTTTTGCAAGTTTGGAAGTTATGTTATATTCAAACATTAGTTTTCACAAATCAATTCCAGTGGTGCCACCTAGTGAATGAAATTGGTATTAATGCATACAAACACTGTTAGGAATAACATAACAGGGTCCAATATCATAAAACCCACTTAAGATGATTTTAACGTGCGATAACATGTTGAAAGCCTAAAATGTCATAAAGTTACGCTAGTTGCATTTCACGAATCTGCTCCATATGTGCACTTAGGCTGCGCCATGTATTTAATAGGCATAAATTTACGCTAGTTGAAATATTTATGGTACGGTCCCCAAGTTTGTTGATGCTGCTGACACACCCACTCTCAACATAATTATGTTTAATGTTTACACTTGATATCCTTCACATTCATCATAACTTGTCATTTGCTATACAAACAGCAAAGGCGGCAGCTAAAACAAAAAAGGGTGTCCAAAGACACCACAAATACAGGGATTCCCCACCGCGACCTAATTAGGTAAATTCTACTTCAATTTAGTTACGGGAATGCTAAATTGGTCTCATGAAAGCTGTTAGCTGCAACCAGTAGACTGCACAATTGCAGGCAAATTTACTCTGCTTTATGAAACCAGCCCTGAGGTAACAGGACGGGTAGTCTTGGAAACCGTTGTAAATAGTATTACACTTCCATTTTATTGTCTGATTTTATAGTAAACAAAAAATGAAAAAAGCAAAATTTTTCACATCTCAGAATTCCACCCAGTTTGGGCCAATCACCTGCCTCCTTTCTATAGACAACTGATCCATGTTGTTATACCATGTCAATCTGTGTCCATGAAACGAGACTGCTTCATGAAGTTATGCTGTAGAGCAATGGTGCAGTGACAAGAGCTTCAGACTCTCGACTAAGAGAAACCGGGTTCAAATCTTATGCTGTCACATCCAACCCTGGGCAAGTTTTCTCACTCTACATTGTTCAGCTGTATCAATGAGGACCTGGCTCAGACAGGTGGATGTTTTAGTACGAGCAAACTCGCGCATTAGTTGCTGGATGTTTCCCAGAAAAACCGAGATGGTATTTGATTGACCAGGTCCGGATGAAAGTGTAAAGTGCTTTGAGCAATCCTGAGGATTGCATAGTGCGATAAATAAGAACTTAACTTTTTACCTTTACATGCAGTAATGTTTCTCATATCTAGACTACACCTGTGGAGCTAACGCCAAGTACCAAGTCCAAAAACACTAACACGCATTGCATTCATATGAGTCTTGCATACATGAAGTATGATATGGTCAGTATAAAATTTTATGGTCATTTGACTATATAAATTAGATCACACACCTATGTAACTTTCCCGCAACTTCAACCCATTGTTAACGAGCCTGGCGTCTGTGTAGTCGATGTAGGAATCATTTATTCCCACAGCTGACTTGTCTAGTGACTGCAGGACGTCCCAACACTCTTGGCCACCTACATCTCTGGAACGACATTAAAATGTACACAGCACCACCTGGTGATTATTGCAAACAACAACTCAACTGAATTGTATCATTGTATAACTGATTAAAAATAATAGTAACTAATAAATTGTTGAATATTAAAAGATGCCTTTGATAACACTTCATATATTATATTAGAAACTTTACTACCGGCAAATTATTGTATTATCATGTTGAAATAAAATTTTCTGACATTAACTTGATAAACATGTTTTATAGATAAAATAATAAGTCAAACAGCGAATCATTGAAAATTAAACCATGTTTTTCTAGCAGTAGATTTGTGAATTTACATAACTATTGTGCTTTATTTGCTATCTACAAATTATAAATATGGATTATATTACATGAAACATCAGGGCGAATTGTTATGATCATTAATTATCAGTTACAAGTAAACATCCATGTAATGGAATGGTAATGTTTAATAAAAAAATCCTCATTAACAGATTTATCTGGTGCCGGAAAACCAACTCGTCTTCATTCAGACAGAAAATCGTCTGTTGTATAACAAGAACAAAAGAAATAAGAAACATGAAACTTACGTAAACAAAACATCAAACATATATATGATTACAAAATATTGTGTATAAATTTTGATACCTTGATATTTAGTCCCATTTGATTCTAGATACTTACCTCACACTTAATGTGATGGGCTGCTCTAATTGGTTCAAAGGTATCACATGATGCTGCATCAGCCTATGAAAAATTAGTTCCTCTTTGGCCCGTGCTGGATGAATCAGCATGATCCTGTTGTCATGGATACCCAACCATACATCATGTGACTTCAGTTGGCCAATAAGTAGCAACTTGCCTGTTTGCTGCCTCCATATCTGGCTAAAAGCAGAAAATATATCATAAGTATTCATAACGGAAATCTATATTATGAATAGTCTCGTTTAACCGACTCTTGCTCAGCTGTGCAGCTTCGCTGAAAAGACAGTCAGGTCACTTAGTCGGCTTTTGAATGTTATCAACAAGTGCTGCCACCTCACGGAGCCTGAGTAACAGAGGCTTATCCTACCATATAGTTTGTTCATGTACCTTGATTGGGTAAGAGTTAAAATAAATTTTAGTCAGCAGGAAAAGTAAAAACATTGAATATCTGACCTTGACTGAAAAGGTTTTGAGTATGTCTGTTTGAGGGCTTCCATCGAGAACTTTGCGATTTCTTGTTTTACTTGCCGGGAGATGGGAGACAGTTTTGAGAACATCGCTGGCAGCACCCTCTGGCCACAGGCCTGTCACAACAACAAGTTCCATGTGACTGTTCAACAAACTGTATATAAAAGTCATATTTCTATGTGTAAAAATCACAGAAACAGAGGTGCTACATTGACATCCCTTTCTTAGAAAGGAAATATAATTTATCGATTGATTGAATTTAGTAAAGAATATAAATAAAAAACAATCTAATTGATTAAAACATTAAGATGTCTACAACATGCACATGCACACACACAAAAAGGTAACTTCTTGTATAGAGCAGTATCCAGTCTTCAGGACTGTTCAAAGTGCTTTGCACTTTACTTCGTGACATGACTACTGTATATAATAGAATTACGATTGGCATTAACAACAGCAGAACATGGATCCAAAAGATTAACAGAGAACATTTATAAAACATAACATTTCTGGAGATATTGTTTCGCCATCTGTTTAACAGATAACATAAGATTTTTTTTACCAGATATATGTTATCATCTAAATGTAGTGTTTCCTTGTCAAAGAAATATATACTGTCATAGTTATTAGATTAGAGCCAACTCATAGTAATAAGTTTGTGCCAAGTAGACGTAACAAAAGACGGGTCATAGTAATAAGTTTGTGCCAAGTAGACGTAACAAAAGACGAGTCATAATAACCTGTTTGTGCCAAGTAGATGCAACAAAAGACGAGTCATGGTAATCACTTTGTGCCAAGTAGACGTAACAAAAGACGAGTCATAATAACCTGTTTGTGCCAAGTAGATGCAACAAAAGACGAGTCATGGTAATCACTTTGTGCCAAGTAGACGTAACAAAAGACGAGTCATAATAACCCGTTTGTGCCAAGTAGATGCAACAAAAGACGAGTCATAGTAATCACTTTGTGCCAAGTAGACGTAACAAAAGACGAGTCATAATAACCCGTTTGTGCCAAGTAGATGCAACAAAAGACGAGTCATAATAACCCGTTTGTGCCAAGTAGACGTAACAAAAGACGAGTCATGGTAATCACTTTGTGCCAAGTAGACGTAACAAAAGACGAGTCATAATAACCCGTTTGTGCCAAGTAGACGTAACAAAAGACGAGTCATGGTAATCACTTTGTGCCAAGTAGACGTAACAAAAGACGAGTCATAATAACCCGTTTGTGCCAAGTAGACGCAACAAAAGACGAGTCATGGTAATCACTTTGTGCCAAGTAGACGTAACAAAAGACGAGTCATAATAACCTGTTTGTGCCAAGTAGATGCAACAAAAGACGAGTCATGGTAATCACTTTGTGCCAAGTAGACGTAACAAAAGACGAGTCATGGTAATCACTTTGTGCCAAGTAGATGTAACAAAAGTCGAGTCATAATAACCCGTTTGTGCCAAGTAGACAACAAAAGACGAGTCATATTAACCCGTTTGTGCCAAGTAGATGCAACAAAAGACGAGTCATGGTAATCACTTTGTGCCAAGTAGACGTAACAAAAGACGAGTCATGGTAATCACTTTGTGCCAAGTAGATGCAACAAAAGACGAGTCATAGTAATCACTTTGTGCCAAGTAGACGTAACAAAAGACGAGTCATGGTAACACTTTGTGCCAAGTAGACGCAACAAAAGACGAGTCATAGTAATCACTTTGTGCCAAGTAGACGTAACAAAAGACGAGTCATATAACCCGTTTGTGCCAAGTAGATGCAACAAAAGACGAGTCATAATAACCCGTTTGTGCCAAGTAGACGTAACAAAAGACGAGTCATGGTAATCACTTTGTGCCAAGTAGACGTAACAAAAGACGAGTCATAATAACCCGTTTGTGCCAAGTAGAGTAACAAAAGACGAGTCATGGTAATCACTTTGTGCCAAGTAGACGTAACAAAAGACGAGTCATAATAACCCGTTTGTGCCAAGTAGACGCAACAAAAGACGAGTCATGGTAATCACTTTGTGCCAAGTAGACGTAACAAAAGACGAGTCATAATAACCCGTTTGTGCCAAGTAGATGCAACAAAAGACGAGTCATGGTAATCACTTTGTGCCAAGTAGACGTAACAAAAGACGAGTCATAATAATCAGTTTGTGCCAAGTAGATGCAACAAAAGACGAGTCATGGTAATCACTTTGTGCCAAGTAGACGCAACAACAGACGAGTCATAATAACCCGTTTGTGCCAAGTAGATGCAACAAAAGACGAGTCATGGTAATCACTTTGTGCCAAGTAGACGTAACAAAAGACGAGTCATGGTAATCACTTTGTGCCAAGTAGACGTAACAAAAGACGAGTCATGGTAATCACTTTGTGCCAAGTAGACGTAACAAAAGACGAGTCATGGTAATCACTTTGTGCCAAGTAGACGCAACAACAGACGAGTCATGGTAACCCGTTTGTGCCAATTACCAGTAGATTAACAAAAGACAAGTATTTACTTGGCCCAACTTTCTCCTCTTCCTACTTGTCTGTGCTGGGGATGGAGTGCTCAGTGTCCGTTGGGTCTGGGACATCATTTGATCTTTATATCTACAATCAGTTTTATGGTACAATGACATTGCTTTTGTGATTATGTTTTTCATCAGTTCTGTATGCTTGGTGAAACAATTTCTTGTTACTGTTCTTAAAACTATTGTCATCCTAGATTGTCTGGATCTTGATTACACGTTTACATCACTACTAATATACACAGGCATTTACATAATTGTTTTGCGGTTATGTTCAAATTGTTTTTCTTTTTATAGAAATTAAGTATACACTACACCATTGCAAGAAACAAATCACTATTAATTTTATAAAACACAAAATGCAAGATAATCCATATCTACTACTACAGACAGATCCATTAAAAATATACTTATTTTCAAGAAAGTTACGTTTCTAGGTAATTAAATTGCAACTGTTTATTTTATACCTCTCTGTGTCGGCTGCTGCCATGGCTTCGTACTGCTTTCTCTCCTCTGCACTGAGAGAGTTCCATTTTTCTGCGACTAGTTTTGCGATTTCCTGGAAGTTGGCGCCACTGTTCTCTGCTGCAACTAGAAATAAATTGAACATACACACAATACACTCTTTGTGTCCCTTTAGTTATAGAGAGTTCATGATGGTCACAGCAAGACGTTGATTATATAGACACATCTGATGTTTATGAGTGACATCAGTCATGTGAAAACAATAATAATAGCCACAATGGCATGATTCATAAACTACAACATGTCGGATGAAAACAAAATGTAAACTGAATGATTTTTAAATCATGGAACTAATGAAAGTAAAAAGAAATGAACAATGTTTTGTTACATCACACTCAAAATTATGTGTGAGACTTCTGTCTTTGTTTTGTCATAAAAATATCCTCTTAAACCAATATTTCAACAAAATACATGATGAAAAGCACGTGTTCAAGCAGCCATTTTGTTGATTGCTTGACAAAGCTTGCTTAGCAACCAAGATAAATCAACTGTTCTTATTATGTAAAGGTGAATAAACCATATCAAAGTCAGATGAAAACAGAACAATCATTGTTATCAGCCTGTTCTATAAAAAGCACTGAAATCAGATGAACACATTTATCACCCACCTTTTGATCTCATCTCCTTGCAGAAGAATATGTACGACGTGCATGGTTTCTTTATCGTATGACCTTCAACAAGGTCATGCAGGGTCATCTGTCTGACCTGAAGCACAAAGCAGTAACACTAAAAGTGATATGATACTTTTATGACACAAATTGAATGCATGGTTTTGTTCAAGATTTGGCTTAAGATCTACAACATCATTACTGGACAGGCATAAAGACTCTTAAAACATAAAACAATGCACTTATAATATCAATATTTAAAATGCTACTTTTCTGTTTTAAATTTTAATTTAAGTTCAGATTTTCATAAATAAAATTAATTCTGATGACTGGTACACTACAGTGATGGTGTCAGCCAAACACTCTGTTGAGCACATAGTGTGGCTGACACTAGCACTGTAGTTTAACAGACATACATCATCACAAGAGATTTTGGTTGCTACTACAGTACCATTCCTTCTTATGATTTGTGCAGTTAGTGCTGAAGTTTATGATTTAAACATGACCTACGCATTAGTAAAAAAGACAACAGGTTAACAGATATGAAGACTTACATCAGTAGCTGGTACACTTCGCCTCTCGTCAGCCTCCGTACCATTTTCGACACAGGATGGCATCAACAAAGTCACTGGCTAGAAAACAAATTCATTGACATGTCAGATGACAACTGATCACAATGTTATCATTTAAATGAAAATATTACATAAACGTAATCAATCCTGTTACTTACTGCACCTAACATAAACTGAAGAACTTGGTTGAAAGTAACAAGTACCAGTATTCAAACTTGGTCGTATTAAAGTTGCAGGAACTTTGGTTGCATTAAAGTGATCAGAACAAAAGTCTTTGATTGAAAGTCACAACTCAACCTTATTGGTTCTTAAGTGATAAGAACTAAAAATGTAGTTTTAAGTTAAGTTACTACCACTTCTCAAAACTTGATTCAGTCACAAGAACTGTACTCCTCTTAAATCTGACCACTGTTTAAAAAGTGATGAAAACTTAACCTTGGTTGTTGAAGTAAGAAGAAATAACCTTGGATTTAAATGATGAAAACAAATAATTTTCAGAAACGTCTGTCGAAGTGACCACAGACCTGCACGGTGCTGCCATCTCTCTCCACCACAGCCTCCCCTCGACTCCACTTCTCTCCATCATTTACACCTCCATCATCCCTTAATGGACCCTCACTGCGACATCCATCTCCAGTCGATGAGGCATCTTTCAAATGTCCACCGCCATTTCTCTCCGACACATCACAGTCCTCACAGCTCTCTTTTGATATTTCTACTCCACCAGTCGACAACTCTGTAGTTTGTCTTGTTTCCGCTGCCAAATGTTCCATCACAGCAATGTCAAGGTCATCGTCTAGAATGTTAAAATCGACACTCAGTGTGGAGTTGACACTATCATCTGCTGATGGATGGTGTGCGTCTGAAACTGAAATATCCCAACTGTCACCCACTTCCCGATATAGCGAGTTTACACATGATGCAGACTTTGCCTCCTGATCCAGAAGCTCTGGCTGTAGACGCAGTAAATGGACATCATCGCCGTGTCCTAGTGTGGATGTCACACCACTGAGTACGTGTGTAATCGAGTTGTTATTAAACTCATCAGTCTGCAATGGAGACTCAATAACTGTGACACCATGGCTGTGTTTCTCACTTTCACCACTCCGAGACGTGTGAATGTCACCACTGGCTGGTCTCTGAGTATCCGAATGTGAAGATTTGTCTCTACATTCACTGGTGATCTGTGTTGTACGTGACGAGTCGTCTGTCGATGGACACAGATCTGTGTCCTGAGGCAGGGGTTGTGTCTTGTGGTTGCTGTCTCCCCCTGTCTTCCGTGCCCCGTACACTTCCGCAAATAAATTCCCCATGAACTGTAGGAATGAGTTCTGTAAAAATATACAAAAATATGTATTTAAGTAATCCTAGCGAGACTGAGAATTAAAATAAATGCACATGCTTGGAGAAAAATTTATTTTATACAATAACTGTTAAAAAGAGTGACTTATTGTTCAGGTTAATTTAAAACTGTCACTTTCAAATGGATATGGTTCCCTTTGGCCCCTAAACATAAGTTTGTTCAAAAACAAGTTACTTCCTTATCAGGTGCTTCATCTAGAATCCCGATATTCAAGATACTGATACGTTTGATAATAACTGAATTAAATGTTTTAACTTTTCCATTTTATTTACATAAATAATAGTTAGCAAAAAACATTTTTAAACTGGTGACAAGAATTAACAAACCTTTTCGTGTAGCATGACTTTAGTCTTGTTGGGATCAACATTGACATCGACAGACGAAGGCGTGACAGTGACACTAATAAATGACATTGGCATGCGGCTACTGTCACAGCCAGTTGCGTTACTATAGTAACGTCGGAGCAGCTGTAAACAACAACAGATGTCAAGTGGATTAGTGTTTAAATTCCACCAATTTTTGTGGAAAAATAGCTCTTATCTAAAAACTTAGTAATGTTTATTTAATCTTTTTTATTTTACTGCTCTCACCCCAATTTCCAGATAATAATATTGATTTTTGGCACACAATGTGAAAGTTAAAATAGGATCTTTTTCAAACCTTCAAACAGATAAGCTAATCTAAATATGTTTTAGTAATTACAAAATACTATGCATTATTTAGAAACACCTTAATCACAGTAAGACATTTTGCATTAATTCTACAGAATTATAAAATTCTAAAGCAATCACATACCAACTTCTTTTAAAATATTAACACTTATATACTCATTGTAACCAGGAAATAGCCGTAATACATACAGTAAAAAAGATGCATACAAAATTAAATTGTTGACAACTATTCTGAGATGGCAGGTGACACTGTATTTTGTATGCAATAAATTCTTACCTTTTCAACTTCCCTCATAATAACTGGTCGTTTGTTGACAAATAAGAAACATCGATCATTCGCTGTACGTGCCAAATGTCCAGCAGATGGTGCTGATGGCTTCAGAAGAAAACACTCGATGTCAAACTGAAACAAATGCAATAATTACGATACACAAGATGAATCAGTCAAAATGGTCAATATTTTTGCTGTGAAGCCAATAAAGACAACTGCGCCAAAAGATGCAAATCTGAGTGGCCAATTTGGTTGATGTCAGTTGAGTAACTTTGTGAGGTAACTCTATGCCAGATTATACGTCAGAGAAAAGTACACAACTACAAGTACGTTGTGGGGAGCGGTGGTAGCGTGGTAGGCTACTATACTGTCAATCGAGGGGACGGTGGTTCAATCCCACCTGCCGCCGTTTCCAAACTTAGGCAATTTCGTTCACTCCACATTTGCCTGTGTCTTTCGGAAGAAACACTAAAAGCCGGTGGTCCCTTCTATCTGGTGTTTATGCGAGGGGAGTAAAAGATCCCACACAGGGGGTAAATGTGTAACCTGTAGTGGAGTCACTAATTCTAGAGAAGAACAACTCCTGCGTTAGCCCAAGTTTGGGCTGTTTGGAGGAAACCACCTAAGACCTGAGTCTGGGCACACACAAATAGGCAGCCAGTGTCGATCATGCAGCTTGTTTAATCATGATGACTACTGAAAGCGCTTCTCAGATCATCCCATACGGACCTGTTCATCTGAACACCATTTGATGTGGAGTATTCAGCCACGCTGTTATTACTACACAAACATGTATACACACTAATCTCCACCACTGTCTACAGCCATGTTCTCATTCACACAGCTGAGTGAACCGGAGCAATGTAGAACAGATTCGTCCATACTACAACAACAAACCAGTAACAAGAGAATCTGAACTGAGACCAAGATGTTCTAACAACAACGCCCCACATCACATACCCCCTGCAGTTGCCTGTTCACGTGTGTCATGTGACCAAGAACCCCTGCGCCCCACACTCCGAGCAGCGCCTCACGGTGGTCTGTCACAGCACCCTTCTGCCATATCACGCTTTTGTTGTGGCGCAGCTCAAATCGGACACGCGGGTAGATGATACCATAAGTGACGACCAGATCTTCCACCCGTTTCAGTTCTTCCTTCTGCTTGCGTGCTGTGTTGTAGAACTGTCTTCGAACGGGAAGATTCTTGAAGAGGTTCGCGGCTACTACTGTTGTACCTAGAAAGAAACATACAGTGTGTATTGTGCACATATTGTCACACAATTGTCACACACAGCTACTATGTCTTTGTATCAATCATGTCTGGACATTTTTGCATTACAAGATCCCAACTGTTATTACAGCTTCAAACAAATGTGATAATAAAAACACTGTGATGCCAATTTCTAAACAACATATATGATTACAAAAACTGTATAATTCCAGTATGATTAGTTTATCATAACGGTGACATTTACATGTTCCTGTCATGATACATAATGTTTAACAATTATTGTTTCGTACATCTCGGAGCTTTGTTTCCTGACAATGAAGAAAAAAATGTATTACTGGAAAAAAAGATTAATTTAATTCATGGTTCATTAAAACACTGCAATATATGCTTCATTAAAGCCATTTCTCATTACAATACCTTACATCTTCTCTTCTCTCAGATACTGGACGGGGCCTTTGGTGGGGCGTTTAAAGTACAACGAGATTTTGTGAGTCCACAACAGGTTACACATTTACCCTTTGTGTGGGATCTTTTACTTCCCCTGGCATAGACACCAGATAGAAGGGACCACCGGTTTTTAGTGTTTCTTCCGAAAGACACAGGCAAATGTGGGGTGAACGATATTGCCTAAGTCGGCGGTAGGTGGGATTGAACCACCGTCCCCTCGATTGACAGTCCGGCGCTCTACCGCGCGACCACTGCTCCCCTCTCCCATCTTATGAATTGTAGGTACCCGGGTAATCCATTTTGGCGGAGGTTTTTTTTTATTTGTTACCACTAATGTGTTAGCATGTTACTGATGACAGATAGTGGGTGATTCACTCTGTTGTGTATGTATAATTGCTAGCCTTGCTCAGTTTTATAGTAGCACTTTAACCAGACTTTTATCACATTTGTCCCTTATAAGCCACATTATGTTATATATGCAACTATATATATATGTGTGTATGTATATATATACAACTATATATATATGTGTGTATGTATACATATATATATATATATATATATATATATGTATATATATGTGTGTATGTATATATATATATATATGTATGTATATATATGTGTATATATATATATGTATATATATATATACGCTGTATATACATATAAAATTATATAATATATATATATATACACACACATCACTAAATATCCAGTTGATACCTAGAATCTCCTTATTGACAACAAAGAGTTACCGCTAATGTTGCAATTGGGCACCCTTCCGAATGTTTTTGCATGGTAAGAAGGCAAAATTTCTAATTACAATAATTGCAAGTAAAACGATTTAAGTTCATACCTTGACCAAGGTGTGAGGGTCTTGTGTTTACAATGACACCGTGACTGTCAACCTCATAGACAGTACTGATGTCATCATCAGCTGTCCGTGTAGTCACACAAACATCAGCCACACCACAAAGTGATCCTGGAAAATAAACACCATTAAACAGGTCTACATCAAGCCAAAAATGTATATATATATATACAAAAACGTACTGCCAAACAAACTGCATTAGTTAGCCCAAAATGTTCAATTCACAGTTTGAAAGTTGCATCTGTGAAATGTAATTTTTTTACACGATTTAACCCGATCGGCACGAAAAGCTTCACACTTCAGATGGTCCGTGGACTAGGAAGAATTCCATGACACACGCAATGTAAGTTTAACACAGCTGCCGATGATTCCAACAGCAGTCTGTATGGGTACCGAACCACTGAGCAACTGTACGGTATAATGTACAATAATTACCTACGTCCCTTTAATAAGCAGTAACTTTAGTTCGTGTAATTAACATTTAATGCCCAGGTAGATAATTTTATTAAGTGGTATAGTTAGATAGCTTTATGTAGAGACCCGTCCACCCATCATTTGGATGGGTAAAAACCGTTGCGGATGGGTAGAAATATGGGGGGACGGGTGGTGGACGGGTAAAAAATGAAGGAGCAAAAAATTTCTTCCAAAACCATTGATATTGTCAGTTATGCCTCAAAAGTGAGTGTAAATGGTGTCACGTGTGTTTGTAGTCCATTTTAGGTCACCCGACACATTTTAAGTTTGTAAACTGCCTTAACAGTTAACATCCATGTGTCCACCAAAACATGTATGATGGACAATAATTTGGCCCTGCATAAAGCCCTGTATGGTTACCAGATTAACAAATGATAAATTGGACAAATGTCTAAATAATAGCATCAATAATAAATGCATTTTTCATTAATCAGCAGTGGCCATATCACTGCTGAGAGATATATACAGCTGTATATATATATATATAGGCGAATGCAAGGAAAAATGTACACTGTACTGGCATTTGTCAACATATATTGACAGTAACGTCATCACACCTAATGCCTCTCCCCGGAAGCCATATGTCTCAAGGTCACCAAGGTCATCAAGACATGTAAGCTTGGATGTGTAATGTGGCCGGGCCATGTATGGTGTATCACTGCGCTCAATTCCACAACCGTTGTCTCGGACTTCAATCTTCCCGAATCCATAGTTCTCCTGCATAAGCAACAAGTTTGTCAAGGGTTCATGTCAAAAGTTCAACAGACCTATTATACGGAGGCAATAGGGCCTGTGTGTCATGATGCATGGCGAGACTCCGTACGACAGGAGCTGATTAAAAACAGGGCACAAGAATTATATTCTAATGACAGTTTTAGTTCCAGGCTGATGAAAAAAGCGATTTGGGAAGTTTTCTTAGTAATTATAAATTATCTTAGCCAGTTAGCCGAATAGTTATATGACTAGATACAGCAATACTGTTCGGATGGCAGATTTACGTAAAGGCAAAGGTATGAAAGCATTTGACAAGGTCCCACATGCTAAACTTATTTTAAAAATCCTGAGCTATGGAATAAAGGGTAACATAATTAACTGGATTATAGATTTACTTGCACATAGCAAACAAAGAGTACGGATTAACAACATATTTTCTAACTGGCAGGAGGTGATCAGTGGAATACCACAAGGATCCGTGATCGGCCCTCTTCTTTTTTATCTTCATAAACGATTTACCTGATGTTATAAAAGATTCTCATATTTTCTTATTTGCGGATGATATGAAATTTTTTAACCCTATTTATAATCAAGAGAAATGCAACAACCTACAAAAAGATCTCACCTCAGCTGAAAAATGGTCAGAAACATCACTATTGAAATTTCATCCTGATAAATGTTGCAACATGAGAATTGGATGTTCCTCCATAAGAAATGATGGATACACAATGGGTAAAGATCAGAAAACAATTAATAAAGCAGAAACAGTCAAGGATATTGGAGTAACTTTTGACTCATCACTTAACTCTGAGGCACGTCAGAACAAATTAATAAAGCCAATTCTATGATGGGGATAATTCGACGCACTTTTGAATACCTAGATGACAAGTGTTTTTCTATGGTTTTTAAGTCTCTTGTCCGACCACATATTGAGTATGCAAACCAGGTATGGAGTCTGTATTTAATGAAGCACATAACAGCACTTGAAAATTAATTCCTGGATATAAAGAACTTGATTATAAAGAACGCCTAAAAAGATTAAACCTACCATCTCTTTCATACCGTCGTCTTAGGGGAGACATGATAGAAATTTACAAAATATTAACTGGGAAATATGATTCTTCTGTTACATCAAATTTGGTTACATTAAGGGAAAATGATTCAATAACGAGAGGGCACAACCTCAAAATATTTAAAGAAAGATGTCGATTAAACATCCGAAAAAATTCATTTATATACCGATCTACTGATGTATGGAATAGTCTGCCACAGTCTGTGGTAGATGCTCCATCAGTCCAATCATTTGAAGTAAGAATTGATAAACTATGGAAAAATCATCCTATAAAAATGATTTTACTGCACCACCTCTACTATGGACTGTGTCACCTTTTCTAGACGCATGCGCACAGTCTCAAAACAATGCTCAAGACAGAGCTAGCACAAGAGGCAGGAATGCCTAATACTAGCCAGAAAAGGACCTGTAAGAACCTGTAAGAATGTTACACTTTTTTAATATGACCCGGTAGAAATACGTGATGTTTGCTGAACAATAAATATTATAAAATCCTAAGGCTATTACTTAGGCTAAGACTAAGTATTTTACCAAGCCTAAGACTAAGCAAGGGGGGTTTCTCATCCAACTCTCAACGACAACTGTCATTTAAAATTAGCTCTGTCGGCGTGAGGCTATTGGCCTGGTTTAAATGTCTGAAAAAAGCAAATTGGATTTACCCGAGGGTATGCTCAGTAGAAAGTGTATGAACTATAACTTTAGACTCGATAGTCAATAACAATGCAAAAAGAATGCAGGCTGCCGCCCTCAGTTATTTCTACACACTAGTCGATAGATGGCGACACTGTCGTTCTGGGCGATGCCGTGCTAGACTAGTCTCTAAACAACAGACATACCAACTTAATGTCGACACATGTTGCGGCAGCATCGAGCGCATTTTCTATCAATTCCTTCACAACACTGTGAGTCGATGTAATCACTTGAGAGCTGGTAATCAGTCTGACAGTTGAGGAAGGTAAAGCCCTCAACTTCGGCCCACTTCCCGCCATTTTGATCACTCTCAACAGGAAGTGACGTCACGACCAGCCAACTCGCTTACAGGAAGTTATTACGGCACAATAAGTTGTGTTGTTGTTGCGCGAAGGTGGGTTGAAAGAAACCTTGTTAGTAAGTATCTTCTTTCTATAACTTCACACATCAAACAATAGGGTGGCCAGACTTGTTTACGGATTGGATTTATATAGGCATTTGTTCATGCAACAGTGCATTAAACGCACTTATGCTGCCTAAAATAAATGCGCTTGTCGATGCGCAGAACTCACTGGTTGGGGGCACAACGACCCTAGCTGACGACGCTAACTCTCGAGTTTTGACAGCGTTTGTTACAATAGTCAGATAATCATAAAACTTGATTGTTAAGCCAGACATACATTCCAGTGCATTCAAGCGAAATAAGCTCATGCAGACCATTCGAGGCTACGTGTGAAATGTTTAATCATTATAATATTGTTGTGTATCACAGGCTAAACGGAAACCAATTCAACCCGTAATATTACACGTGGGGGGTCTCATGTCTCAAAGTCTACAGATGACCCAGCTCAAACCAGCAGACATGAGTCAACTTTAAGTAATAAACAATGCACACATGGGGGTCTCAAAGTCTAAAGATGACCCAACTCGAACTAGCAGACATAACTCGTCTTTATGTAATAAACAATGTAACTGAGTTAAACTTGTTACATCAAGAATTGTTGGTTCTTTGGCCATCATTTGACGGGTAAATACCAGAGATGGAGTAATCGTACGAGTACTTTTTGAGTACGAGTACTCGAGTACGAAGGAAAGTACTCGTACTCGAGTACATTACCAAAGTAATCGTACTCACGATTACTTTTCACGATTACATTTTTTTCATATGAACAGTTGCAAGCAAATATATTACAGATAAAATGGCAATATTAGAAGTAATCTAATAAATGTAATAATAATCAAGGTATTCATTTTCTATTACTGTTGAGCATTTCAGTTAAATAAATATTCAGTCAGATTTCTCTAATTAATACCTTCTCTTCCCAGAAAAGCAACATCTCCTCACCCTCCTGCTTAGTACAAAGTGCAAGTTATATTGTGACAGGCCCTGGGAAGCACTGCAGGAGATAAGCATCCCCTAACATCTTGCTTTGTAATTTTAGAAGCCAGGCCTCAGCCCCACCTGTACTGTTTGCTCTGTCAGTATGGTGTGAATGACTGGTCATATTTCCAACTTCCAGAATCCTGACTGGGTCTAGCTGCTAAATCCCTGTCTATTATGTTTAATTAAGTGCAAACTGTAAACCTGTCTAAATCCACAACCATTCTGTGTTTGTCCCATCCAGACATGGGGTCAAATACATTGAAATGTATTTAAATAAAAATATTCTTGAGGGATTACAAATACTTTTTTAATATAAATGTATTTAAATATGAATACATTGAAAAGTATATCAAATACATGTTCATATATTTTTCAAATACTTTTCATTTTGTATTACTATGTAGGTAAAAGAAAAGCAACACATATATTGAGATATCTAGTTTATAGGCATAATTAGTGTTTTGCTCATATGATGACAGGCAGACCAGTGCTAGGGAGTATTGTTATTGCTAACTGCATCACAGTGACAACTGACTGAAAGAGGTAAAGGCCAAAATTTATTGTTTGTATGTTACACCAGGAGGTCCATAATAATATAACGCCTATGTTGCCCTCAGAAGAGACTGCTAATCATTGCTAGGATGTTGTGAGGAAGGCTCAACTTCAAAGTCAGCCAGGAAACCAGAATAACCTGGTGCCAAATTGAACCCTGACTAAAGAACAAAAGGGGATATTGACCTATGGTCACTGTTAGGTCCATCCTCTGGCTCTGAGCAAACACAAGTTGTGGTCATTGCAGGGCCAGGGGGAAGCCTGCTGTTAAGTGTCTTCATCAGTAATTAGCACTGTTGGGTGAAGTTGCAGTTAAGGTAATCAGTTTGGCAGGCATTACATGTGACAGTGAAAAAGAAATGTTGATACTGACAATGTATTTCAAAAAATATTTGAACAAGTCAAATACTTTAGGAAAGTTTTTAAATACAAATACTTTTAATTCCTAAACATCAAATACACATATTTAAAAAAGTATTTATATACTTTCAAATACAAATGTATTTGACCCCATGTCTGGACCCATCTGATATACTACTCTTTTGAATATGCCCCCCTGGTTTTGAAGTGTTGTTATTGTAATGTATTTGATCATGTGTATTTGAAATTTTTAAATGCCTCCTATTTGTATTTGATTCAGAAACCATAAATAAAATTATTTATCCAGCATTAAATGATTCATCCAATATCTGAGAAAGTCGTCTAATTATTAATAACAATAACACCTGGATAGTGGATAGCAGTAATCAGTTAGAACATTAGTGACACAACAACAGAACAAGAATGACACCTGGGGATTCCATGAAAGTCGCCTTTATGTTAGAAACATGATATTCATTAAAGTAATCATGAAAGTAATCATGCTTATATTGTAAAGTAATCGTACTCGTACTCGAGTATATTGTAAAGTAATCGTACTCGTACTCGAGTACATTTGTTTTCTGAGTACTCGTACTCGTACTCATGCATGTTCAAAGTAATCGTACTCGAGTACATTTGTATTGTACTCGCTCCATCTCTGGTAAATACTGTTGTGGATGGGTAGAAAAAATGAAGGAGCAAAAAAGGTCTTGCAAAACGATAGATATTGTCAATTATGCTTTAGAAGTAAGTGCAAATGGTGTCATGTGTGTGTTTGTAGTCCATTACATATATCATCAGATGAATTTTAAACTTTGTAAACTGGCTTAACAGCTAACATCCATGTATCTACCAAAACGTGTGACTGGCAATAATTTGGTCCTGCATAAAGCCCTGGGTACTTGTGTAGTAACCATGCACACATAGATGTTGCTATTAATGTTATACTATATGCATTAGCTATATTTATTACTATGACTGTCACATAAGTCTAAGACTAAGTGTGTTAATTTTATCATTCAACATCATCTCTTGCATACAGCATTAAATAAACGAAGTTCTATGTGTACGTTAGCCATATCTTTAGACCCGTGGCCTAACCGTACGTGAGGATGCACCTGCATCTGTTTTTTAATTCTACGCACACGTGTTGCGTCCATCTCGTCACATCAATACGGCATATTTACACGAGGGAACAATATGTTCGACGTTGTTAGATTCACTGACAGCAATAGGACTATATGTAAGCTTGCCAAAAAATAACAGGCACAAACTCTCACGTATATTTAGGACTGAGTGCCAAAAGAGATTCCATTCGTACGTACATCAACATGCGTGCGCAGAGAAAACTCACATACCTTTAGATTTGTTTGCTAAAAATATGGCATGAATGTGCGAAAAAAAATCACGTATGTCTACTTTTAGATCTGAGTGCTAAAGATATGGCAGTAGAGTTTACGTATATAAATGTGCAGGGATCCTCACATACTTTTGGAACTACCCTGCCGAGGTATCAACTTTAAGCACACATTTAGCTATATATAATAGTTCGATAAAATTGAGATGAGTTCGGATTCGAGATAAGTTCCCAGTGTACTTTTTGTAGTGCAGTTTCTTGGATGTATGTTATTCATAATAGATGATGTTGACAAATGTCCTAAATTCATTGTTCTTATGCATTGTCACACAATCTCAGTGCAAGGAAAAAACACTGTAATGATTGATGTATTATCTCTCCAATGTGACGTCTTGTAGCTACGTACTGAACATACATCACCATTTGATATGTGTGCGGTCTCCAGGGTCACTCTCAGCAACTCAACCACCTAATGTGACTTTCAGCAGCTGCCTACAAGACTACAGCAAGATGAATGTTGGGGTGGCGCACAGCGAGCCTAATCCAAACACGTCATACTTCAACAGTCGAGGCATCTGGCTCACTTATGTCATCGTGGTTGTCATCCTACACTATGTCTGTCTCAGTCTGCCATTCCTCACAGTCGGCATGGCCTGGACCCTCACCAGTCTCCTGCATAATCTTGTACGTATGCAGTCTTCTGGCTGTGTCCAACACTTGACAACAAGTTGGTTTACCTTTTGTGTTAATGAATCGGTTGCCATCAAACTGCTACCACTGGACGGCGATAATGTCGTAATTTTGGTGCATTTGAATGTCACTCAATGATAGACAGGGAGAGACTTGGGATGATTCTGATGCTGGACTCAGAATCAAATCTATTTTGGTGCTAATTACAATGAAAATAAAAAATGTGTACAAGGAAATCTTCAACATATCTCCAACATAATTAGCGTATGATTACAGACATTTACAGCACAACCTGACGTAGTATTAAACTACTTCTGTGTGCTTCATCTCCAAAGTCAAAGAATATTATTGACTGTTGAAGTCAGACATCTCGCTCTACATGTGTTTTTGTTGTGACTGTCTCAAGAGAATGAACTCGTACTAGTCACTAGTCAGTCAACTCTTTGATCTCACTGACATAATATTGAACAGAGTCGTACTACGAAACCATTCTTTAATTTGTCTTTATTTTATTATTGATTATTTCTAATGATGAACCCACTTACTAGTAATGCTGAAAGTAATTTATGTGTGTGTTTGTATCCAGATAATGTTTGTGATTCTGCATCTGGAGAAAGGGACGCCGTTTGAGACAAGCGACCAGGGTCGGTCACGTTTCCTCACAGCATGGGAACAGATCGACAGCGGCACCCAGTTCTCCGCTTCCCGCAAGTTTCTCACAGTTGTTCCCATAGTCCTGTGAGTAGCCTTCTCATTACATGGAATGTTCTGTTTTTACCTGTCTATGTCCAGGGTGGTGCTGGCTTTTGTATTTATCCTCAATTTTAGTTTTCCTATCTCAACATTGAATCTGCATTCCACAAATTGTCTCCAGGAAAGCAGAGACGGAGGGAGGGAATGTGGAAAACTGTGTAGAGTCTGCATATTATTTTTATAATACTTCTTTTTTGTTGCAGAATCGTACTATAATACAAAATAGGTTATATCCAGTGTAACACACTGACTGCGCAAATATTTGTCACTTTGGTAAAGTTTTGAAAGTACATCTAATCAGGGCTTTATGCATGATAACATTATTGCCAGTCACACATGGATGTTAACTGTTAAGCCAGTTTACAAACTTTAAATGTGTCTGATGACCTGAAATGTACTACAGACACACGTGACACCATTTACACTCACACTTCTAAGGCATAGCTGACAATATCTATGGTTTCGGAAGACCTTTTTTTTCCGCTCCTTCATTTTTGTTACCCGTCCACCCATATTTCTACCCGTCCACATTGGTTTCTACCCGTCCAAATGACGGGTGGACGGGTCTCTGCATAAAGCTATACGTCTGATATTAATATAACATCCTGCAGCCAGGATACAATCCAGTATGTAGGTTAATGAACCACTTTCTGTTGGTGAACTGTTCTTGCTGTGACTCAGTTGTTTACAAGGCAGAGTGCCAATTTTGAAGGGTTCTGGTCTATGAATCAGTGGTCTGCGTGGAAGCCATGAAGACAATATGTCATTGAAGCTTTGCTCACTATAGCTTTTTGCAGAGACCCATCATGTGGATGGGTAAAAAAATAAGAGATATTACAAAAATGGGTGTCACGTGTGTATTTGTAGTTCATTTCTGGTCATAAAGCACAGTAAATAGAATTTTAATAGATGGGTACACATAGAGTGGAGGGAGGCGGGGGTGGAGTAAATAGATGGGTACACATAGAGTGGAGGGAGGGGAGGCGGGGGTGGAGTAAATAGATGGGTAGACCTAGTGTGGAGACAGAGGGAGTGGGAGGTGGGGAGTGGAGTAAATAGATGGGTAGACCTAGAGTGGAGACAGAGGGAGTGGGAGGCGGGAGTGGAGTAAATGTGACCCAGCACAGCAAAATCAGGAATAAGTAGGAAAATCACTTTTTGAGTTAAAGGTACCATGTGAAAGGTAAATTTATGGGCTTTCCAATGGTACCAAACACAAATGTCTAGCTGTATTGGTCGCCAAGTTATTGTTTTATAAAGAGAAGGTGTACCAAGTCATTTTCTGAAAACCGATTCTGAGAAAAACAGCTTTAAAGTTTAATGAAGTATTTTAATACATTTGCAACATGAAGACAGCTCACAAGAATGTGAAATTTGGCACAGTTGTAGGCCACATCAATGTGCACAGTGTGGTGAAATTTCACCTTTGCAGCTCTTATAGTTCCAGAGATATCCCTTTTGAACATTCTGCACCAAATCGGAAATCGACAGTAAAATGTTTACAGAATCTAGCCATGTGTTCTGTCTGTTTCTGACACAGCACGACACACTCGGACACAGTCACTGCTTCTTTTGTCATTTTTTGATGTGGCAATGGCAGCAGCCACTTCACGTGATGGGAAGACTGTTGCAGCAGTGGACTGGTGCGGCTTCGGATGTGTCGGCTTTGCTCTGGACAGTTGATGTCCGCAGACTTCATTGATCTTGTAAAACAAACACTATTGGTGGATGTTGAGGCATGGGGGTGATGGTTCTGTAGGTAGAGCAGCAGGTGGGTAGACTCCTCGCCTGTGCTGCAAATCGAACCGCTGTTTGTCATCGGATGGCTGCTTCATGGCGAGCACGACACTGGGTTCTTCAGACGTAAACCTGATACAAAACAAACATAATGGTCTTAACTTCCTATATACGAAACATTTAATCCTGCAAAAGTTTATGTAATGACTGTCAATTATTTCAAACTGGAGATATGGACAGTTGATCTTTAAATCAGATGACATATACATAATGAGCCCAGCAGCTAGGTAAATAAGCAGGCTAACAGCATAATTGACGAATACCTTGGATCATTTAGAGTCAGCTCTGAATATTATAAACCTTCCATCCCATTCGTTAACATCAGTAAATAAAAATGTTTTCTTTCTTACCTGTTACAAAACATTACTCCCCTCCCCTAATAATAAAAAATATTCTACCTAATAAATGTGATCATTAATTTCATGAAGATCTACGATAATAACAAGCAGGTATAAATAAGTGAACAACATAATTCTAAATGAATTATGGTACTAGTATATTACCGTACTAGTACATTACCAGTGACATTGATACTCTCACAGTCACAGCAAAGCCACGGGTTTATGTGAGTCATGGCATGTCATTGTTAGAGAGCTCAATGTGACAATGAGTGAGGCTGAGCCTGCCACCACAGCAAAACAGTCAATAGAGCTAGTATAACTTACCCTCAGTCTGGCTGTCATCTCCTTTGCATTCGTTCGGGCTGTCAAATATTTTTGCCAATCCATGAATTGTTGACAGCAATGTCTAGCATAAAACACCTGCAACCGCAGATGAATCTACGAACGTGTTCAAGTTCTTGGTATAAATCTACGAGTACATTTTCAGCAGCGTTGGCGTTGCGATCCATGATCAAAGCTGTCAATGTCAGCTGTCACTTGGTATTAGTCTTCCTCGCCACTTTTGCACTCAGCGCCAAAACGACACTCCCTGATTCACTGTTGTTGTCTGACACGTACGAATCCAGTAAACTCCCCATCCGATACGCACCCAATAGTTGTGTCAAAGATTCGTTGTCAAACACTCCGCGCAGATTTTGCCACCGCGGCCATCGCTGAGCGCTAGGCCTAGGTCTATCGATGTCTATGTCACGCTGCTGTGCAACATCCATACTGTTGTTGAGCCTATCACTGCACAGGTTAAAACCTATGTAACTAACAACTAAAACTACGGCACTGACAACTTAATAATAAATTAGAATTCGTAGATTTTATGCAAAAACGATGTCCGGTGCACCCGATGTCGAAGCAAAACAAACATGGTTTCTTGTGGGTTTAAAGGTCAGCCGCCAATCAGCGGGGCGCATTATATCACGTGATTTCGCCAACGTGCTCTTGTTTACGTTTCAGCCCCGTTTTCAAGCATTTTAATTGGCTTTATACTGACATGTGATAAATTTCGCGCGTGGGAATACATCCCATAATAGTTCAGCTTCAAAACGATACCAATATGGCGGGGGTAGGCAAGATGTACGGCGGACAGGATGCATCTGAATGAAGCACATTTTTCGTTCTTCATGCTCACTGAGATCGGCATAGCTGTTCCAAATATCTCTTTTTCGCAATGTTATAACTCGTTTTATGATGTTACAACAGCATAATAGTAATCTACGATAACTACATTAACTAAATTCACCTATATCTGAAAATCGACCTTTCCATCCAAAAATACCCATTCGCGCACTTTGAAGCTGATTTGCCAGGTTCGGCAATCCCGACTTATTCCTGATTTTGCTGTGCTGGGTCACAAATAGATGTGTAGACCTAGAGTGGAGACAGAGGGAGTGGGAGGCGGGAGTGGAGTAAATAGATGTGTAGACCTAGAGTGGAGACAGAGGGAGTGGGAGGTGGGAGTGGAGTAAATAGATGGGTAGACCTAGAGTGGAGACAGAGGGAGTGGGAGGCGGGAGTGGAGTAAATAGATGGGTAGACCTAGAGTGGAGACAGAGGGAGTGGGAGGCGGGAGTGGAGTAAATAGATGGGTAGACCTAGAGTGGAGACAGAGGGAGTGGGAGGCGGGAGTGGAGTAAATAGATGGGTAGACCTAGAGTGGAGACAGAGGGAGTGGGAGGCGGGAGTGGAGTAAATAGATGGGTAGACCTAGAGTGGAGATAGAGGGAGTGGGAGGCGGGAGTGGAGTAAATAGATGGGTAGACCTAGAGTGCAGACAGAGGGAGTGGGAGGTGGGAGTGGAGTAAATAGATGTGTAGACCTAGAGTGGAGATAGAGGGAGTGGGAGGTGGGAGAGGAGTAAATAGATGGGTAAACCTAGAGTGGAGACAGAGGGAGTGGGAGGCGGGAGTGGAGTAAATAGATGTGTAGACCTAGAGTGGAGACAGAGGGAGTGGGAGGCGGGAGTGGAGTAAATAGATGGGTAGACCTAGAGTGGAGACAGAGGGAGTGGGAGGCGGGAGTGGAGTAAATAGATGGGTAGACCTAGAGTGGAGACAGAGGGAGTGGGAGGCGGGAGTGGAGTAAATAGATGGGTAGACCTAGAGTGGAGACAGAGGGAGTGGGAGGCGGGAGTGGAGTAAATAGATGGGTAGACCTAGAGGGGAGGCGGGAGTGGAGTAAATAGATGGGTAGACCTAGAGTGGAGACAGAGGGAGTGGGAGGTGGGAGTGGAGTAAATAGATGGGTAGACCTAGAGTGGAGACAGAGGGAGTGGGAGGCGGGAGTGGAGTAAATAGATGGGTAGACCTAGAGTGGAGACAGAGGGAGTGGGAGGCGGGAGTGGAGTAAATAGATGGGTAGACCTAGAGTGGAGACAGAGGGAGTGGGAGGCGGGAGTGGAGTAAATAGATGGGTAGACCTAGAGGGGAGGCGGGAGTGGAGTAAATAGATGGGTAGACCTAGAGTGGAGACAGAGGGAGTGGGAGGTGGGAGTGGAGTAAATAGATGGGTAGACCTAGAGTGGAGACAGAGGGAGTGGGAGGCGGGAGTGGAGTAAATAGATGGGTAGACCTAGAGTGGAGACAGAGGGAGTGGGAGGCGGGAGTGGAGTAAATAGATGTGTAGACCTAGAGTGGAGACAGAGGGAGTGGGAGGCGGGAGTGGAGTAAATAGATGGGTAGACCTAGAGTGGAGACAGAGGGAGTGGGAGGCGGGAGTGGAGTAAATAGATGGGTAGACCTAGAGTGGAGACAGAGGGAGTGGGAGGCGGGAGTGGAGTAAATAGATGTGGAGACAGAGGGAGTGGGAGGCGGGAGTGGAGTAAATAGATGGGTAGACCTAGAGTGGAGACAGAGGGAGTGGGAGGCGGGAGTGGAGTAAATAGATGGGTAGACCTAGAGTGGAGACAGAGGGAGTGGGAGGCGGGAGTGCAGTAAATAGATGGGTAGACCTAGAGTGGAGACAGAGGGAGTGGGAGGCGGGAGTGGAGTAAATAGATGGGTAGACCTAGAGTGGAGACAGAGGGAGTGGGAGGCGGGAGTGGAGTAAATAGATGGGTAGACCTAGAGTGGAGACAGAGGGAGTGGGAGGCGGGAGTGGAGTAAATAGATGGGTAGACCTAGAGTGGAGACAGGGAGGGTGGCGGAATACATTGATATGTTATGCAGATTATTTATATAGATAATTGCTGTGTGTTGCAGGTTTTTCCTGGCGAGTTTCTACACCAAGTACGACCCATACCACTTTGTCGTCAATACGGTGTCGCTCTTGTCGGTCCTGCTGCCCAAACTTCCCATGTTCCACGGAGTGCGCATCTTTGGCATCAACAAGTACTAAGTCTTAGCAGCCTGCTTAGACGAGATCACTGATTTCAATATATTCGGCTTGGAGATGTGTGGGCGTTTTGTGATTGGGTAATCAGTCTTCTGGCTCAGTGTCGGGCAGCAGACTGGAACTAACTAGTCTTCTTTGCATAGAAGAACCAGTCTCAGGTTGAACGATGTGCTTAAAAGATAGAGGGATATTTCTCATATTTAATTGTATCATATCTTTACATGGGGTGGGTTGTTGATTTTCGTATGTTCGCAGGTGGGTGGATGGATATACTTCAGATGTACAGTTTAAAAAGTAGATGCTGTCGTAATCAGTGCTCGTGGGTTTCATGAAGCTGATCATAGAATGTCTTTGGCATGTTAATTAGTGATCTTTGTGTGGCATGCATACGCGTAAAATGTGTACCACTGTACATGTGACTGGATACCGTCACTTTAGCTGGATATCAGCTGCTATAGAGATGCACCATGGGATATGATTCTGCAGAGATGCATCATGGGACACATTGTGTCATGTGACTGTCATAGTGTGAATGTAGGATATTTTTCTAAACTTGTATTGAATGTGGTGGCTTATGTATTGATCGGCTTAGTTTATTGTCATATATAACTTGGTGTCAGTGTTCTGAATGGGAGCTGGTCTTCGTTAGCTAGGCAGTTTGTTTATTTTGTATTGATTGTTCTAAAGATATAAAGGGAGATCTTTAGTCTTTGTCTGAGAGGTGGAGTTTTACTGATAAATAATTTTATGTACACTGCTGGATAATTAAAAAGTAAATTATGAAACATCATATTGCTTTGTTTCCGTGACAATAAGTTCGAGCTTGTAGGTTTTTCAAAAGGATATAACTGAGTAGTTACTGCAGTTAAAGTATACGTCATTGTTGCATTTCAGTGTTTTCAGTTAAGGACTTGCATGGCATGGTGGCTATAATAATAATTGTGAGTAGGTTTGTATTGATTGTTACTCCATACCATGATAGTGTTCAGTTGTCAATAATGCAGAGTAAAATGTGATAAAATTAGCACTGCTTGTATTGGAAGCGACCTACTAGCTACCTGGTAGTTCATTTAACTTGTCCGGCTCTCTATGTTGATAGATGTAAAACATCTACCCGGGGGTATTCTCTTACCAGACCGTTCATGTTATGATTGTGAAGAGTATTCACAAACAATTGCATGCACACACACACACACACACACACACACACACACACACACACACACACACAGACAACACACACACACACAAAACACCAAACACGCACACACACACACACACCACGTTTTATATTAACAAGTTTAGGTGTCAAAATTCAGGTATTTTGATTGCCTTTTGTTGTACCCATTAGCCCATGCTTGCTTTTATGCTGTACATCATTCAAAATGACATCATGCTGCTGCTTGGTAAAGAGGCATCGCTAGTCATTTCTCATCATATGTTACCTGTGTTATAAGAAACATATTTGATTGTTTTCTTTTAACTCTCGAGTAACATGACTTATCATATCTAATCTAACTGCCCTCCATTTTGCAATCTTGTGGTGCAGCTTTCAAATTAAATGACAACTACAATTTGCTGGACTGCAGGACAAAGGGAGTTTGGTTTTGGTAGATGAAGTAGTGGATAGTGATGACACTATTTGTGTACTGTCTTGACAGTTATACCAGTTGGCAGTTAAGATGTTTGAAAGAGTAGAATTTGGTGACTAGAGATAATTATTTAATTTATACTTAATGTTGTGCTCCTTGTTTTAATGTTTATTAAGTAGCCAAGTGCTGTGGAAAATAATTTCCCTTCATTAGTACACATAATAGTTGCAGTCATCAGCGGTGTTTGTTTTGGCAAACCCCACGCGTCAGTACTGTTGGCCACTAGATGTGTCTAATTGTGTCACATCTGTAGTGAGGATAGTCTGTGCTGGTTGCAATGCTTTCAATGCAAGTGTTTGTACATATTTCCGACTGCAAGAGGAACCACAAATGTACCATGTCTGGGCTTATTCATAAGAGAGATGCTTCCAGGAACTGTAATATGTTCTGCTATGAACGATTGTGCAGGTAAATTTTCATGTTCTCCTAAATGTACGTAAGCCAGAGTTTGTCGTGTGAAATTGTTTGTAATCGAAGAGGTTGTACCTGACTAGGTGTTGGACTGGTGGTATGTGCGTTGAATCAAATGCCCATGATGAGTTGGTAGCGTAACTGCTGAAGTCCGTATAAGTGGTGTTTATTCCATGAGGAAGAGTGATATCAGGTTGTCAGTGGTGTGTGATTTTTATCTAATGGTGCTGTGAGAAGTTGACAGGAGCCTTGTTGACTCCTGTGTCGGAGTCACAGTTGGTCTCATGTTGTGTCAAATTGTGAACAATAAAATAATTCCTGTACTTAATGGTTCATGTGTGCATGTTTATTGATTACGCTGCAAGAATGCAGTGTATTGTGGGGCACACATGAAAATAGTCCGGATATATGCTACAGAATACACACACACAAAATAAGACCGCATTACACCCCAACAATAGTCCACACGCTATAAATGCCACAACTGAACAACAGTGAGCGTCTCATTGCAGCATGCAGTCGTGAAGCAAACACTTCGTTGATGGCTTTGTGGAGTATGGTGAGGTGTCTGTTTGTTTGTGTGGTTGTTAGTTGTAGGTGTAAATGTATTAGCATTTCTGACATGCAGCACGCTTTTTTAGATGTGTAGTCGTTAAGAAAAAACGGGCTGTGCGACTGGACCAGTTGATAAGGATCTGGGTGTGGAGGTCCCATACTGATGATGAATATTCTAGAAGTGGTTGGACTATGGTTGTGTAAGCAGTTGTTTTGATGTTTATGGGACATGAGTGGAGATTGCGTCTGACGAATGCTAGTGTGCGGTTTGCAGAGGCTATAATCTTATGCATAAAATTTTGTTTATTCCAGTTTAGGTCTTTGGTTATGCATACTACTAGATAGGAGTGACTGTCTGTTTCCTGTAGTGTTGTGTTTCCTGGAGTTTAATTAAATTGTTTTACATTTCTTGCATGAGTTAGTCTCATCACAAAACATTTGTCGGGGTTAAAGTGCATTTGCCAGTCCTGTTCACATTTAGTTCATTCATCTAGGTCTTTCTGTAGTTCTTGGTTGTGGATTTCTCTGTCATCTGCAAACAGACGGACTGTGGAGTGGATATTGTCAGGTAATTAAATCATTGATGCATATCAGGAAGAGAAAGGGTCCTAGTACAGTGGCTTGTGGTACACCGAATTTAACATGGGTCCAGTGGGAATGTTCTTCACTAACCACCACTCTCCAGAAATCGAGGCGTGTTTTGTTGTTGATGCCTTATCTCTTTAGTTTGTTTAGGAGACGGTTATGGGGGACAGTATCGAATGCTTTTGAGAAGTCCATTATGATCAAGCCTACTTGTGATTTATTATTTAGAGATTTGGATAGGTCGTGTTGTGAGGTTTAACTGGGTTTCAGTCGAGTGTTTACTGCGAAAGCCATGTTGTTTGTCAGATAAAACTGAGTGTTGGTCAAGATGGTCTATTATGTTAGATTATAATTATAATGTGTTCAAGGATTTTGCAGCATATTGAAGTTAAGGAGATGGGACGGTAAGTTGATGGAAGAGTTCGGTCTCCCTTCTCAAAGATTAGGGTGATGTTGGCTTGCAACCATGAGAGGGGAAGTTCACCTGTGGTGAATGATCTTTGGAAGATTACTCTGAGAGCCGTGGCTGGTTATATATGTCCATAAGGTATCTGTGTGGAAAATATTAGTTTTGGAACTTTTGTGAAAAATTTCTCTGATAAAGAACATAATTTATATATTTGCTCATTTGTCGGCCAATTTGAATTTATGCGAATTATATAATCATCCCATGGAAAAAATGTGGGTCTGTAAATAAATGAGCTATTGAAAACACTGAAAAATATCATTAAAATCTCGAGATATTGGACAATGTGTTTATATAATTATTGATCTTTAAAATCGGGCAGCCCTATCTAGTGTTATAATAATGGTCCTATGGTACAATTAACTGTGCCAAATTTGATGCTTTGGCCCAGCGTGTCACGGTTCCATTAAAATTTGGACTTAAGCGACTCCACTAATGGTTCTTTTTATTATTACAATTTGACGTTTTTCTAACCAGTTTCGGTGCATGGTCACTGGCCGTTTACTAGCAACGTTGCGCGTTATCGTTGGTTACTACGCAACTGCCAGCCGAACGAATGGGTTTAGCTAGCCCTTTACACTTCGGGGTGTTTACATGGATTGTAGCTTGACGTATAACTGAATTAATGTTTGAGATGTGTTCGTGCTCTTTTGCCAGTATATTGTGTTTATGACATTCTGTTATAATTGTAATTACAAATTTGGTCGAGTTATTTGGTCGAGTTATTTTGAACGATACGACGTACGATACGACTTTGTTGTGTTCACACTGAGCTTACACGGCGCGGAATATTATCACAGTCACAGACCTACGTAAGTGTACTTTTTGCGCGATACTATTATTTTGTAATCGTAAATAGCTGGGTAGTTTATTCTCCATTGACATAATTATACACCCGACATATTTAAACAAATATCCATCTATATGTCAACATGACGTCTACTAGCAACTTACACAGGCACACGAACAAACGAACAGCTCATGGAAGTAGCCGGGCTGCGAGCTGCTACCCAGGCTACTAAAATATTAAAGCTCAGAAAGAAGGGGCACGTATATGATTGATTTGGCGACAGCACCAACTGGGATAACTTGTTCGAAACAGGACGGATTTCTTTAGAGAAACCTACAACAGAACCATCTGCTTCACTCGAGAGTAACAACAACGAAATACAGCTGTTAAGGGGGCAGCTTGAAGAAATTAAAAATTCAGGCGAGAGATTATACAAAATTCAGGAGTATGAACAAGAAAGATCATGCAATGCCATTCCAAAAGAATATGCAACGCTATTCCAACTGGTCTTGAAGTTAATTGAAAACAGGTGAAAAGGTGAGGAGAGATTTGGAAGAAAAGAGGAGGGGACGTTTTGACTTTTGACGAATAGGAACACACTGATGCAACACAAGTCGCCAAGCATAGGTGGTGAAGAGAGACGGGGATTGTATTGTATGAGAGTGAAAAGATGACATATAAGAACCCTTCAAACCAAGCAGTCATCCTGTTGATGACAAACACCTTCTTGACACACATCGCAAAGATGGCATATTTAGTTCCTCATGTTTGTTAGGACCCGGAGCACACACGAAGGAGGCAGTTAATGACACTCTGGTTCCCAGATTCACTCCGGTCGGGGTGAAACGTGAACCAGTGGAAGGGCTAGACACCACTACAACTGAAATGCAGCGATACATAATCAATAAAGAGTACACAGCAGAGAATCATAGCACACCTGACAAATCAAAGATTACAGAGGAGTAAGATCGCACCACCAGACACATTCTGATGAAGAAGAAGATTCTTTTGACTCAGAATCACCCGGTGAGTCAGGGGAAAGAAATAGACGGAGGAATGACACACGGCATCATCAACGGAGTAGCCCTCCTGGGCACAAGTTACCTCTTTTTCAGGTAATCCTACTGATTAGGATGCATTTCTTTACCTGTTCAATGGCACTGCTAGGCACTATCGGTGGAGTAGTGATAAGAAGTTACAGAGACTAAAGGCATACATGCGCGACAAAGCCATTTATTGTGTACGCAATCGATCCCGAAAAGACAGCTAGGAATGACTACCATAGACTAATGAAACGTTTGAAAAACAGATACAGATTGAAGGAAGACCCAAGTGTGGTACGACGAAACCTCAATGATATCAAACATATCCCTAGAGGATTTTGCAGACCGAGTACAACATGCTGTAGCAGTGGGGTACAAAGGAACGGGAGACAGAGCTATAGACAAATGGGCAGCAGGGCTATTTCTCAAAGGCGCAAAGGAAAAGGGGCAGCATTAGCAGCCAGCGACAGGCAGCCAAGGTGAATCAGAAAAGCCCTGATGGAAATTAAAATCAGCACCAGTAACCAGAATGCTGTCGACATCAGCCAGACCGGTAGCGTTTGATGACGAAGTTCTATAGTACGTGCTAAATATCCATCACCGCAAGTCGTCGTCATACGACAACCACGAAGGAGGATAAGTGTCAGGAACCTGTCGGTTCCAACAAAACAACACCAGAGGAAAGTGTTGGTCAAATGTTGCAAACAATAACTCAGGTGGAACAGTGTCTAGACCGAGAGCGGCCGACGCCGCCTGGATACAGTCGGTTCAAGAGATACAGCCGATCTCCTAGCAAATATCCATCACCGGATCGCATGCAGTCACCTGGCCGTGAACAATCACCATAATTCACTGGCCGGTGTTACAGGCTATGAGTCGCCACTGTAGCAGAAGTAGGAGCAGGTCCCCATCTGCGGTATCTGGGAATGACAACATACCACTAAAAGAATGGTGGTTAGACTAGATGGCCAAAGTCTACCCATAGGGAAACTAGACCATGCTCACAACAACGAAAATATGGATAAGCTTATTGACAGCGATTCTGACTTGATGACCCACGACAAAGATGATAATGAAATGCTCATTTGTTTTGACAGTGACTCTGAGTTATCCACACCTATGTGTACAGCTGTAAGTCAATCAGAGGATGGAACAGAATGTAAAAACAACACAAAACTATGACAGATACACCCGTTAATGTCGCAGTCTATGACGCTAAGCTTCCTGAAACCATGGGTTGGACTATGACTATTGCGATTACTGTTAAGGGTAAGAGGATATTAGCCGTAGTTGACACAGATGCTCAGGCCACTATAATTAGCGAGAAGCTCATTAAGAATCTCAACATTCCAGTTCAGCCAAATTCAAGTATTGGAGTATGAGATGTGGGACATATTCAGACAGAAGGGAAATTACTCTCTCAGCTTACTGTATAAATGGGAAAGAAACATTACCCTGTAGATGTATTAGTAATGGATACTATCATTCATAGTGGAATTATACCTTTTTTATAATCAATCCAGGGCTATATTAGACATTAATGATGTCAATATAGTTGTGATTGGCGATGGGGTAATATCAGCAACCATGAAGCGTAACCTATCAATAGAAGAAGTTGTAATCAGTCGCGTAATGCTATGTAGAAAGAAACTATCTAACCACATATTGGACGAATGCTGAAATGTCACATGGATAATTATGCAACAAATGGCGATTTTGCCATTGAGCCAGCTAGTCCATAGACATCGGAAAAAATGGGTTCAAGATTCAGTTGTGACAGCTGGGTAACAGTATTCGCATAAGTGTCATGAACCTCACTGATAATCCTGTCACAATACCAGCTAAACAATTATTAGCAAGTGCCACAGAAATCTCAGAACAGACCGACGATATGGTTCGAAATGATGGTATGGAGGTAACTAGCACAATAAGATGTGATAAAGACATGATAAATGACTGGTCAGTTATCTCGCCTACATCTCATTCCGTTCCATCATAACATTCTGTAGAGAGCGAGGCTCTTTGTCAGAGCCGGATTTTAACAGAAACGACTGAATGTTTATTGGATATGCCCAATGATGACAGGGGCATCATTTTGATGGATCACTTTTACAATCCCTGTACGATCTATTTGAAATGGCAAAATGTAGAACAGCACCATATCACCCTAGTTCGAATGGACAAGTAGAATGAAAGAACCCAGATATTCCCAATATGATCCGCTGTTACTTAGGAACCCAACATAAACACTGAGATAATGAATCGGGTATCATTGAAATGGCGTTGAGAGCGATAGTGAATCGCACTACCGCGGACTCACACCTAATATGATGATGTTATGACGAGAAGTCGCTTTGCCTTTCGAGTTAATCACTGGAATGTCTCTGGTAAATGAAGATGCACAAGAACCAGCTAAACACGTAAAGAAATTACGTGAAACTCTTCATTCTCTACTGTCTTGCCATGTCCAAACTGAAGGAAAATCTACATTATCAATAACATTCCCATGACACGAAATTAGACGAAAATAAGTATCAAATGGGATATCTCATTTATCTGTTAGGAGGGATAGCCAAGGTAGGCGAGAGCATGAAATTGAAACCAATGTATACTGGTCCATTCGTTGTCTGTCAGCGTTATCCCCCTGTATCATACAATATACAGGGACGAAGTAGAAACACGTCGAAGGTGGTGCATCACGACCGCCTTCGTCCCTGCAACGACAGATTCATACCTTTTTGGTTCAGGAGGGAACGTCAGAAAATACTAGAATCCAATGAGACCCTACCATATGTGGACGAGGAGGCTGAATGTACTGACAAGCAAAGCATTAAAAGCAAACAAGTGGAGGACAACATTTCAACATCACTCACTGTCATATCGCAATCGATCTGCACACTCTAGGCGGGGCCGGTTATTACTAAACCTCGCAGATATCATGACTATGAGTGATGGACACTAACCAAAAAACTAGTAAGAAAAAGGAGAGAAAAAACGCTGCAGTTACCGAGCCAACGCGCCGAGTGATTGAGCTATCATGGGTCATTTTGTTTTTATTCATTTAAACATCTCGTTTTGTATTATTTATTTAGAGATGCCTCTGGAAGAGGACGCAGTACTCTGCATTGAAGTGGAAGATGACAGCAGTTTTCTGTGGAATGATGTATTGATACCATGGCACATTGCGAGTGGCGGACATTTGGGCGGTTTAGCCCTAAAAGTGAAAAACGCATATCCATGAAGCGTTAAGCGACACGTAGAAAAACCATCGGGCGTCGGTTTGGTTGGCGATTTTCAGAAAGGTACTACACAGAACGTGTGCATAAATTTACTTAATAATAATATAAGAATATAACTTTTAGCACACGCATGCACTATACTCCGCGCCACGCAACATAATATTGTTGTTTCACGAATGTTCTGTGAGATGTAGGTGCGCTACGAGTTGGAATGGACATTTCGTTAGAGGAATGTTCGTGACGTCATTTTCTGACATTTCACCCACTTCGCGCTTAGTTAATGGTGTATTTCTAAACGCCAACGCGAGATTGTGAGTCGGCGTCAATATTCGTTCAATTTCGTCGTCGCATATGGCTTAATTAACGGTCCGGTGTATCCAATATTCATACGCACATTCACTGATCTCGTTGGATCGGCACAGCGGATCGCCAAGAATGTAATACTATCCAATTTACATGAGGATCCATTAATTCTTAATTCACTATCAATGGAAATGTGAGACAAGACTGTTTGCTTTCACACATTCTACTAAGTCTATTCCATTGAACACAAGAAGCTGCAGCCGCAGTATACCGCGGGACTGTTCTTATATTTAGACCTGTTTTTGGCCACTTGGATGGCAAACTGTTGCCGGATATCGATTAGGCACTGGTGTACGTGCTTGTCACGGGAAATGGCCTGGTGGTGTTTCTGGGATTTGCGAAGATGGACAAAGGTACTGGCGAGTCTCTGGTCAGACGTAGTCCCGCCATCCTAAATCAAAGGCAACTGACGTATTTGATACAACAACCAGCAACACGTAAGCCCTAGCTATTGCATGTCTTCACATAGGATCGAAGAAGCTGTAGCAGCCGAATTGGTCTGGACTGTTGGTCATCACCATGTCGTGTAGAGCATGTTGTCCGACATATTTTCCTGTATTTTTTGTCCATCGGTTTGCCAGAAATCGGACACAAATTATTCATGGGATATCGGATTCACGTGCTCGTAATTGTTTATATCTTAGTGTACCAACTATGTCACTGGTCGCTAGGCAGCGACACTTGTGTCAGCTATATCGCTTTTGTTTGCTGTTTTCTGCAACCACAATGGCAATTACTATTGATAAAGGAGGGCTTGTAACGGGTGTACTGCTGATTGATCTTCGGAAGGCTTCCGACACTGTGAATTACATTATGCTGGCTAAGCTTCAAGGTGTGGGGATTAACTGCATAGAAGATAATTGGTTCTCGAGTTATCTCACTGGTAGATGATAATGCACGGCAATGAATGGCCGGCCACCTGTCTGATTCATTGCTAGTCAACATAAGGGTGCCTCAAGAGTCGATCTTAGACCGACTGCTGTTCTTGCTTTACCCAAATGATCTGCATAAGGTCATTGAACAATGCAATATAAATGTATGCAAATTATACTGAAATAGATTCAGCCGCAAAAAAACAGGGTTCGACTCGGTTATAATCCAGTGTTTACAGTGATGTATGCAGTGAAACAGTATTTTTATACTAAAAAAACTTAGTCTTAATGTACAGAAATGTCATTTAGTTATGTTAATTGTCATTCACTATTCCATTGCCAAGATGGCTGATGTTAGAATTCATATCATCAATGAACCATTTAAAAATTATTAGTGGCCAAATACCTTTGCATGTACATCGACTCAACCCTAAAACGGAAAGACCACATTAACATCATGATGTACCCTAAAATGTCACCCAATATATGAAGCATAAGATATGAAATAGTACCATATACAATCGTTTTCAATTATATAGTGCAATAGTTATTCACACTTCTTAAGATTATTGAGATGTAATCTACGATTCAGCGTCAATAACAACCAAAACGAGATTACAAAAAGCACCAATGAGAGCTGCTATAGAATTATATCTGGATATAGTCATAGGCAAAATAGAAACGCTATGTTTAAGACACTAGTCTGGTTATTACTACAACATAGAAGGGATTTTAACAAATATGTGATTGTGTACAAGTGTATACATGCTCTAGCCCCACAATATCTGTGTGATATGTTTACATCAAATAATCATTCATACAATACAAGAAATGCCTCTCAACCGACACTACCCAGAACAAGAACTGCATATTATCAACGCAGTTTCAACGTGTCAGGTTCGAAATTATGGAATAAATTACCCTTAGAGATTAACAATAGCCGTACTGTCCCTACCTTCAAGACGACCCTCCACAAATATGTGAGTGCTAAACTACCATTTTATTTTTGTGGTGTGACCAGAACTACCTGGAATTGAATGTTTGTCAGACAAAGGAAATCCTGGTTGACTTAAGAAGAAATAGAAATGTGCCTGATTTTGTGGTTATCAAATAAGTTGAGATTATACTGTTTAAGTAAATTAAGATCGTTTGACACCTGTGGATGTTTATATTTGTATGCAGCATACTAGCAGAACACTGTAATTTTCATGAGGGAATTAAATGGTGTTCTTATTCTCAAGTTCCTATCATGGATAGCCCAGGTAGACGTAGTTTGATTCGGCTAACAGGTGGATCCAGCGATCTCACATTTCATTTTATTGAATGCCGTCTTCCAAACATTCTCCCACGCTTGCAGTTTGCTCAGATGTTCTATTGTTTATCTTGCAAACTACGGTTGTTCTTTACTTATATTTTATATACAGTATGCTACCATGTGTGAATAGAAAAGCGGGAACGATCTTATGAACGGGAGCAGCGAGAAGTGGCAAATCTCGACCTCTATACCACTCTGACTGCTACACCACGAGTTTACTGGTTACTCGTCTGGGCTCTTCTATGAGAACACGGTCTTGTCGTCGAGGTGTTGCCGATGCTGTCGATATGTGTATACAAATACCTTAGTTCAACAAATTCTGTATCGGTAAATATCGTATTCATAGCGAACGGTTTATATGGTAACATTCAAATATTCTTTTTTATATAGCCGACGGGACAGCGCGAGTAGCATGTTTGCTAATAATAATACTATTGATACATTTGACGCCCTATTGCGTAAGAACATTTATGGTTTAAAAAAACGCATTTTTAACATAAATAATGACTTGATTAGGGTTATGTACAATTGCTTTGAAATAGTAAATGGCCCAATGTGGATTAGCTGGGCCAATTCGTTCTACAGAGTAAATATGTAAGATAGTCATCATGTCTCGCATATAACTTTATTATTATGTATATTTTTAAAGTCAGTAAGTTGTTTATATAACTTACTTTTGAAACGGTGTTTATTTACATGAATAAATTGCATATTTATTATACAATCACATCCGGTATATTGCTCATTATTTTATCTGTTTTTCTACAATTTTACATTTATCTAACTTACAACCTTATTTATTTTTATCTATTCATTTTTTAACATATTTGATCTTTTATAGGCTACTTAGATGTGCTAATGTATATACCAATTGTATATGGGTTTTTACCTGAAATAAATGTATTCGTATATTAAGAACAATTCTCCACCAAAGTTACGCCGGCAGTACAATACAATAACATTTAATTAAAGGCGTTAGCCCAAGTTTGGGCTGTTTGGAGTAAACAACCTGAGACCTGAGGGGAAATTCACGTGACAGACATTCACACAACATAACGATATTAGTTCTTTACACAACAATGTTAAACTAGTATTTGTGCTTGCCCCTCCTCCCCGATCAATTTCCACTCCCTGATTTCGCGTTGAGCAGCCTGCTGCAAGTTGAAGAAAAGTGTTACAATATTGGTTAGTGCGTGCTCTCTCAGACAGATATCTACAACCAGATTTTGCAACAGAATAAATTTCGTGTAGTAGGTGAGAAGTATCTGTTGTCTTCTTAATCACAATGATTCGTAAAATTCATCCAGCGTTGGAAGTGTCATGCCAATGATTTTACTGGCTGACCGGACAACGTGATTGACATACATGGAATTTTCTTAACTTTCTGACGAAGTAGTTTGACAACATTTCTAGGCTTTCGTCGTGACCATATTTATTTTGTATTTATAATATTAAATATACGACTGTCCATTAGCTCGGTATACACCATGTGTGCCTACATGCTAAGGCGATGACAAGCCACATTCCTTTTGTGCGCTAGACGCCATACCATTGGCCCTGTGTAGAAAGCCTCGGGGTGAGACGTTAGGTCGAGTAAGAGAGAAATCGCTCAATCAATATCATGCTGCATGATATTAAATATTTCATAGCCGAATTCGATCGATTTATCCCGACTCGGACCATGCAGATATCACTACAGACACAATCATAATTAAGCTCAATTTGGATGTCTCCATTTGGGAAAACCTTTGGCTGCATCGGCGGTTTGGCTGCACACGGACGCACAAGGCCGGTTTGCAGCAGAGAGGAAATTGAGCAATCGGCTGACCTAATTGGGGTGTTCCATTGACACATTGGTAGCCCGTCTCCAGCGCTCCCACCCCGGTGGCTGGCTCTCGTCACACGCCGCTGCACATCGATTGTTCTCCTCGGACCGTCTCTGGCTCGGAACAAACTTACGCCACGCAATCAACGCTGAATTGACATAAGCGTTGTATTCACTGTTCTTGGCCGTGCCTGACGCTACTATGCGCTCACGTGCAGGGCAAGGCGGCGGAGCCAGTAACACACCAGAATCGCACCGTCCGGCACCAGTACATCTGCGGCTGACCCCGACGTTTTGATTGTACGATTGGAACAGCGGACTAGCAGACAAGCGCAGTCGTAGAGGTAAGATTTGTTTACGATGACCGTATTATTCGTGCTAGGAAATGTTTACGTGAATGTCTGTGGTATAAATAATAAGCTGTGATAATGTTGTGTTGCGCCACTGCACCATTTTGTATTAGTTATCCGCCGCTTAACATTCAACTTCGTTATATTGTTTTCGTAGTCTTCTTCTTCTCTTAATCAGCCTACATCAATGTTGTGATGATTATGCTGATTTGTGGAGGTTGCAGTAGACATTTCTGAAATGTAGTGAAAGGGTGTGTGGCATAGTAGAGTGGGGTAGTAGACATAAGAAATAAGAGGGTGTGGGGAAGGGGAGGGGTGGTCTGTCTGGTTACAGGTGGGCAGCAAGTCTGGACTTGAAACAGTCCAGGGACTTGGCTGCCACTATTTCCTGGGGCAGGCTGTTCCATTTGGGGATGGTCCGGGTGAAGAATGACATATGTCTGTACTGTGTCCTGCAGTAGGGGATGTTGTAGCTGTGTGTGTTGTTCTTTCTGTGGCTTGATCTGATCGATGAGCGATATATAGAGCGATATGTATCGTAGGAAATTTCGACGGAGAAACTGCAATGGTAGGTTATGAATGCTGGTGGTATGTATGCAGTGCTGTAACAAGTACTCAATTCGCCGCAATTCATCCTGACATTTCAGCTAAGCATTATACTGATCTTTTCTATTGAGATGCAACCTATTTATCCGATTTCGATACAAGAAGTATCAATGAATCTCAATTGCAATTTTCAAGCCATTGACTCGCAGCATTGTCGATGCGCCGGTCTTACGGAAACACCGATGTGCGAAGCCAGGACTGGCAGCCGGGAACTGCGACTGATCATTGATGTCTGCACAAAACAAACAATGCCTTGCTCCATATTTACTCTTTAATTGACCTTAATCAAACAAACTCTTCATGGGTTTTAACACACGCTGGGACGTCTCGGAAACCAAGCGCCAGTTATATAATAGATCAGCTTGAAACACGATTGATGCCAAGATGTCGGCCCGAGCGCAAAGCAAACAACAACTACACAATCAGGGGTCGAAGGTAATTTTAAAACTGGTGGTAGACCTACGTAAAGTAACGCAAAATTTAGAAGTAAAAAGTAAGAAGTAAACAAAAAAGTACTTCGTTACAAGTAAAAGTAATTCCCCAAAAATGTACTTCGTTACAAGTAGATTTCAAAATAAACTACTTAAGTAATGTAACGAAGTAAATGTACTTCGTTACATTCCACCACTGTATGTATGAAACTATGAACCCCGAATGGATGCAGAGCGTAGGTAGCCTCTATAGGCGGCGATGCATAACAAACACGCTTGCTAGGTTGTGTTTACATGTGGCGTATTTCCGTGTAACACATGGTTATGGCATAGTCTGTTATGTTCCTATTTGAATACTTGCACGCAACTTGAAAAACATACTCGTGATTATGTGCATATGACAGTTGTTTCATGAATCCATAACATTGGTATTTTTAGTGTAACGATCATACGATTAATATTAAAGAACTGACTTTCGGCCGGTGAAAGGGTGTCTTCGTGTGTAATCATCATGCACTGTGTACAAGACAGCACTGGTAAACAATAACTTATTGCGCGAAGAGAGTTTCTTCTATGATGCGTGACCCCGTGAATTGGCACGTGTGTTTGGTGCGTGTGTATGTGCCATTGCATGCTTATGTGCGTCCGTGTGCACAGTTTCGGATACACGAAAACAAACGTTGGAAGCGGTCTGGGGGCGTGTATTTCCCTGACTTTTGAATGTGGCCGCATTATATGCATAGACTGTGTGATTGTCTTTCCCGTCCAGTCTCAGTAACGGTGCTTCAGACAGTTTTCGTGAGCTTAAACATTTCTGAAAGTAAATAGCACCAACCCTGTCTCAGCTCCCGTCTTCCGAAGTCATGACCAGACAGCGGAGCGGTGCTGAATAACTTCCGTCCCCAGTGCAGGCTGGGGTCATCCTCAGATGGGTGTAATTACAGGCTGTGTGTCCCACGGTCCCACCACGACTACCCTGTTTGGATTCGCCCATGACACGAATCCTAATTTGTCTAGGAGGAAATTAACTGAACACAAACCCTTTTACGTTCGTGATCTCTCGATCCACACAAGCCAAACGTGACCGTCAAGCCAATGTGAAATTGGAGTATAACTCTACGATGGATTGTGACGAGCTGGTACAGTGCATGCACTCTTAGGCTGCGATAGTTCATATCGAACTGGCGCCGTAGCACAATCGATATAGGCGTTATTTTATGTCTCTACCTGGCGCTTTGGAAGGATAACGGAAGCGTGAATGTGATATATTATTAATATTATTAACCAAGCACACGATAAGAGACTGACGCACACACACCCGCGCACAAGCACACATAAACTGGCTAGGGCAAGTAAATACTACCAATAACATACCAGACATTTGACTGAAACGTCGTGAATGAATTCTTCAAGAGACCGCCTTCTACTTCCGTGGATATGCTATGCCCTTTGTGCATTATGTCGAACATATCGAAGTCCGACCTGTTTAAACATTAACGACAGTTATTTTCCTCAGGAAGATTGTTTCTGGCGTGTGCATTATGCGCGCTTCCGGGACTTTGAATGAATGCCACGAGTCACCTGCCAACACGTGGGAGTGATTGGTTGCATGTGCCCGAGCACGCATTTTCCGAAACTATAATCTTATCTATATATTAATTTTGTTGTTTTACTTGAAAAATTACTTTGTGTAGTGTTACATGTAAAAAGCGTAACTTGTGTAACAGAACGTTATATTGACTTATACTGTCTAATATACGGTTTACTGCCCTTTCAAAGTCGTATATCAGTTCCATTTCCCCGTTGTGGTATCTTACAATGGAGGAAGCTATAAACTATTAACGCCTGTGTCGATGTATATACTCTACTGTCAACATTACCTCTGTAGGGGTCTCTCGCTGTCTACTCCGCCATGTCTGTCGCACTGTGCAAGAGATGCTTGAGGAGAGCTCCAAGGCGAGTGTTGATCATCCTTTTCTTCTGCGTGCTGTCACTCCTGCTCTCTTGGACGCGGGAGCCGGCCTTCGGAGTGGACAAGGTTTGTTACGTTTGCAGGCTTACTGGTCACCATCTCACTGGTGATGATGGTGAATATTATGTTCACCATCATCACCAGCGAGCCGTGTAAGGTTTATATATCAATCGTGTACAAAACAATAGTGTCACATTGTCTGTATGACAGGCCTCGCCAAGACACCACGATCACCCGCCACTACACACACCAGCAGCACCACCGCCACATACATGACCACCAACAACAAAACACACATAACCACGATCACCAACATCACCAAACCACGACAACCACCCAACAACCACCGCCACAAATACAACCAATTTAAACCACAATCGCCATTTCTATTTCTCTGTTAGTGTAACTACTCTCATTTTGTAACTTTACTGATGTGTCGTGAATGTGCCGTTTGTTTTAAAGGATACTGTGCCGCTGCTCGAAACTTCACACAATCGCTCCTCCCGGTCGATGTACTATGCTAAGCTGTCCATAAACGACACGGAAATCGAAAGGAAAGTATCACTATTTCTGCAGAGCTATGACGAGAACTGTCGAAACAAGACTACGAACTTGGCACACAGCAACTCCGACATTCTGTGTTCGTGTGTGCCTCCAGGGTTGGGTAAGTTATTACACGGGGCACCGACATTATCCCACACGTGCAAAACACAATCACAGACATAACCCAAAGACATCACCCAACATTGACAATTAAACCATCACGAAGAATCTCGTCACCGTTCAACTTCTTTGGACTTAATAAGCCTTGACAGGCTTGAACACTCACGTTCATAACCACTCACCGACCTAACGCACAGTGAACCAAGTTTTTCATTCACATACCCCGTCACGTCGTTATCCGACAAAAGAAATATTTATAATAAAATTATACATATTCCTAGCAATAATTTCTGATTATGTATGCTATAATTAATTAGTTTGTTTATTTAATTTTCTTTAATCAAATACACGCCTCGCGTATACAGAACAGAACTAATTATTAGTGATGTAACTATTAATATTTTAGTGGAGTCGCGTAAAGGGATACTCCAGCCAGCGAGAGATTCACAGTATTTACTTACATATGTATAACATATTGGTTGTGCATAATAAGCATGCACAAAGATCGTTAATAACACAATTAATTATAGTATAATTATATGGTTCTCTGGTTTAACCAAGACATACAAATCCAGACTTCAGTGTACTCAGAACAAGGTAATCCGTTTCATCTTAAATGCACCAGCCAGAACCCTCATCGGTTTGAGAGAGTTTAGACTGGTGAACATGCTACCAGTGGAGTTACGAGTGAAACAACTTAAATTGAACCTTGTTTACAATGTCATAAATGATAAAGCACCGAAGTATATGTCAAATTTGATCAATGTAGCATGTAAGCAGCATGGCATAAATACAAGATCTAGTGTTATGTCTCTTTGTGTGCCGTATGTTAAATCATTTTACTACACAGGAATTCATGCCTGGAACGAATTGCCATTTTCCATACAAAGTGTTCAGAACATGAGGCAATTTAAATGTCTACTGAAGCAGTTTTTGTTCAGTTGTCTTAATGATCAGGAAGCCAGCTCATTTATTTATTATTAATCATAATTGATGACGTAATTTATTTTTTTACTTTTATTATTTATTAGATTTTTGTGTGTGTAATAAATAACAAGGTTTTACAAAGTGTTTCTAATCAGGAGATATTTCCATACTTTTTATATTGTAATTATCAATGTCATTTACATATATTAATAATTATTTATATCACTTATTTATTATGGTTGTTTTAGTATGTTATATTTGTCATTTCTGTCAATGTCTGTCATGTGTATGTCAAGGACCACAATGGAAATAAGTGCGTGCACTTTTTGTGTTATCCGAATATTTAAATGTACCTTGTATTTATATATTATGCATATGTGTACAATGTTTTACATTTTATATTAAATAAATCAATCAATCAATCAGAAACACTCCATGTTGGATTTAGGGCGCTGCCATCTTTGCCATCATGCGCCAGTGACGTAAACCGCTTACGTCACTGGTGCATGCACGTACGAACATCCCACGTCTGTCCAATGGTATTTGATGTATCCAGTACGTCGCGAATTGCTTACGTCACAATCATTATTGTTAGCAAAGATTCTGCCAATCCTTGCCTTTTTCAACAATGTGCCAATGATGTAAACGATTTGGCTTACGTCATTGGCGCATAAGTCTCAAGATGGCAGCGCCCGGCCTGAATCTAAGATTGCATTTTTCTGATAATAAACTATAACTAAATGTTTACTAACAATCTATATGCGCAATTATTAGTCACACCCAGTATAGTATACGTATGTAAGTTAATAATGTGAACCTCTCAATGACAGGAGTACACCCCTTTAAGTCTAAATTTTGCTGGAATCGTGACACGCTAGGCCAAAGCAAAACAATCTGCACAGTTGTACCTTATGACCATATATTACTTTTTAGAGGGGGTTGCCCGATTTTAAAGGTCAAAGTCAGGTCAAGCTCAAAGATCAGTAATTATATAAACATATTGTCCAATATCTCGATATTTTAATGATATATTTTTTAATGTTTTCAAAACCTCATTTATTTATGGAGCCACATCTTTCCATGTGATGATTATCTAATTTGCATAAATTAAAAATGGCCGACAAATTAGCACATATATAACTATCATTATTCTTTATCAGAGCCATTTTCACAAAGTTCCAAAAAACATATTTTGCACACAAATACCTTATGGACATATACAACTTCTGAGATGGGGTTGCCTGGATTTAAATGTAAAAGTCAAGGTCAGACGAAGGTCAAAAACAAAATATTTCATAATTCCAATTTTATCATCTACTAACACTATAACAGTGTTTGTATTTCGGAAGGTTACAGGAGACGTTTATGGCTGCTAAACTCTATTATATATTTTGTACTTTATGCAATTTGCATAAATTCAAAATGGCTGCCAATATGCTCTAAACTGATTATTATTATTTCAATGTGCACGCGTAGCTGCACGCGCATACTATAACATTGGGCACCGATACGTGCATATCTACATTCTTAGAGGCAGTCACATTCAGTTAATTAACTAATTAATTCACACCTCCATTGCTAATCAATTCTTCACATGCCGCTACAATGAGCTTGTTCGTAACTCTCAAAAGTCCGCGGCAGAGACAGAGTGTTGTGCATGTGAGCCCGGCGGTCTTGCATCTGCATTTCTTCGCATAAGTGTTTATCAAGAATTAATTTTTTTTGTCTTTTCATGCCTGCACTAAGCCCATAAGAAACATATTTTTAATGTTTAAACAAACATATTTAGGCTCTAGAAAAGAGCAGTATTCAAAATACGTCAACGTTGTGCTTATTGAAAGGAAGGTCTCTATCCACAAGGCCATCAAGAAAAAACAACTGCCTTTATTCAAGCGTCGTCACTTCACTTCGACAAACTCGAAGGCAAAACAACAGTTTCAACAAATGAAGAGAAACTGCAATCTCTTCAGCCAGCTGTTCATTGCTGCACAAGTTCGTTAACAGCAGACAGGATGAGTTTATAGTTTAAAATATAGTTTATGGCTGCGAGTTTCGCAGCCATAAACGTCTACGACCTACACACAGCATATTCTGTCTGTTGGAGTAGGGGGTCCGTGTGTTGCTAAATTGAATGTGCGTTGCATCAATGTTCGTTCGGTTAAGAACAAAGCTATATCAGTTTCCGACCTTGTGATTTCATGGGACATCGACATGTTGGCTCTGACGGACGCGTGGCTTGGCAGCGCCATAGATGGTCACGTGATAAGTACATTAGTTCCCCGTGGATACGAATTTCATTCAGGTCACTAACACGTGGAGGAGGTGTCACAGTGTTATACAAGTCCGGCCTGACAATAAAACCGATACCTATGCGTGACAATTAGACTAATTTTGAACACTCCGATTATTACGTTACTATACGTAGTGTCACATTCAGGCTGTGCGTTGTGTATCGTCCGCCGCCATCGAAGCGAAACGGTTTTCTAACACCGTTTTCTTTTACCAGTGGTCTGCGTTTTTAAACGATGTAATGCTGGACATCCATGGTGTCATTATCACTGGTGATTTGAACTTTCATTTGGACTGGACGTCCGACGTTTTTTTGAGACACTGCGACCGCGGAATGAAACAATTAATGAATGAAACCACCCACAGCAAGGGGCACATTTTGGATGTGGTCATTGTTCGGGACAATATTTGCGTAGTACCTGCACTGACAACTGTATACGACCCATGTGTATGTGATACACATAGCAACTCGTCCGGAGACCATCTAGCCATAAGTTTTGACGTAAACGCAAGGAAGCCGTCTAGGGTGCGGAAAACTACAACGTTTCGCAGATTGCGAGAGATAAGCGTTTCTGACTTCATGACAGATATTGCATCTATGTCAGATCTTCTCGTCGACGGACCAGTTGGGGCAATGATCGAAGCGTGCGACACCGGATTACGTCGCATTGTTGACCACCGTGCAAGTCGTGCTGACTAGACACACTACCTATATGGCTACTGAAACTATGTTCATCTGAACTTGTAGCTATGATCACAGCTCACGGCATGGCCTGCAATATCATTGTAATGCTGATGACATACAAGTATGGCAGTGAAACATAACCAACCAATCACAGAAACAATGACAAAGATCAAACAATGTTTGACGGAGGTGACTGACTGGTATGGAAAGAACCAACTTAAGTTGAACACTGAGAAGTCAGAGGCAGTCATCTTCCTAACATCAAAACAATGAAACGATTTGCCCTCTGATATTTCCGTGACAATTGGTGGACATCGAGTGGTATCAAAGCCGTCTGTACGAAACCTAGGAGTCATACTCGACAGTGGACTGACCATGCAAGCGCGGATTGCTCAGATAGCAAAGTCTTGCTATCACCAGATACGCAACATTTGACAAATCCGGTCAAACATCACTGGTGATGCGTGCAAAACCCTGGAACACGCGTTTGTTACTGCACGCCTCGACTACGCGAATTCGCTGCTATACGGCCTTCCGCAGACAACGCTGCAGCGTTTGCAACGTGTGCAAAACTGCGCAGCCCGGCTCGTCAGCTAGAAAATACGACCACATCACGCCAGAGCTGCAGCATCTGCACTGGCTGCCGATTTGTGTGCGCCCGATAAAGTGCTTCTGTTTGCTTATTCGGTGATGCATGACCAAGCACCGTGTTACCTCGCAGAACTACTATCACGTCGTCAACCAAATCGTCGACTGAGGTCTGCGACTTTGCCGCTATTGACACTACCTGCTCCGCAGACGGTCACTCACGGTGATCGCCGTTTTGCCGTAGCAGCAGCCGCCTCATCCAAACGGAACTGTCCGTGACCCGGCTCATCCAAACGAAACTGTCCGTGACCCGCCTCATCCAAACGAAACTGTCCGTGACCCGCCTCATCCAAACGAAACTGTCCGTGACCCGCCTCATCCAAACGAAACTGTCCGTGACCCGCCTCATCCAAACGAAACTGTCCGTGACCCGCCTCATCCAAACGAAACTGTCCGTGACCCGCTTCATCCAAACGAAACTGTCCGTGACCCGCCTCATCCAAACGAAACTGTCCGTGACCCGCCTCATCCAAACGAAACTGTCCGTGACCCGCCTCATCCAAACGAAACTGTCCGTGACCCGCCTCATCCAAACGAAACTGTCCGTGACCCGCCTCATCCAAACGAAACTGTCCGTGACCCGCCTCATCCAAACGAAACTGTCCGTGACCCGCCTCATCCAAACGAAACTGTCCGTGACCCGCCTCATCCAAACGAAACTGTCCGTGACCCGCCTCATCCAAACGAAACTGTCCGTGACCCGCCTCATCCAAACGAAACTGTCCGTGACCCGCCTCATCCAAACGAAACTGTCCGTGACCCGCCTCATCCAAACGAAACTGTCCGTGACCCGCCTCATCCAAATGAAACTGTCCGTGACCCGCCTCATCCAAACGAAACTGTCCGTGACCCGCCTCATCCAAACGAAACTGTCCGTGACCCGCCTCATCCAAACGAAACTGTCCGTGACCCGCCTCATCCAAACGAAACTGTCCGTGACCCGCCTCATCCAAACGAAACTGTCCGTGACCCGCCTCATCCAAACGAAACTGTCCGTGACCCGCCTCATCCAAACGAAACTGTCCGTGACCCGCCTCATCCAAACGAAACTGTCCGTGACCCGCTTCATCCAAACGAAACTGTCCGTGACCCGCCTCATCCAAACGAAACTGTCCGTGACCCGCCTCATCCAAACGAAACTGTCCGTGACCCGCCTCATCCAAACGAAACTGTCCGTGACCCGCCTCATCCAAACGAAACTGTCCGTGACCCGCCTCATCCAAACGAAACTGTCCGTGACCCGCCTCATCCAAACGAAACTGTCCGTGACCCGCCTCATCCAAACGAAACTGTCCGTGACCCGCCTCATCCAAACGAAACTGTCCGTGACCCGCCTCATCCAAACGAAACTGTCCGTGACCCGCCTCATCCAAACGAAACTGTCCGTGACCCGCCTCATCCAAACGAAACTGTCCGTGACCCGCCTCATCCAAACGAAACTGTCCGTGACCCGCCTCATCCAAACGAAACTGTCCGTGACCCGCCTCATCCAAACGAAACTGTCCGTGACCCGCCTCATCCAAACGAAACTGTCCGTGACCCGCCTCATCCAAATGAAACTGTCCGTGACCCGCCTCATCCAAATGAAACTGTCCGTGACCCGCCTCATCCAAATGAAACTGTCCGTGACCCGCCTCATCCAAATGAAACTGTCCGTGACCCGCCTCCTTAAACGAAACTGTCCGTGACCCGCCTCATCCAAACGAAACTGTCCGTGACCCGCTTCATCCAAACGAAACTGTCCGTGACCCGCCTCACCCAAATGAAACTGTCCGTGACCCGCCTCATCCAAATGAAACTGTCCGTGACCCGCCTCATCCAAATGAAACTGTCCGTGACCCGCCTCATCCAAATGAAACTGTCCGTGACCCGCCTCATCCAAATGAAACTGTCCGTGACCCGCCTCCTTAAACGAAACTGTCCGTGACCCGCCTCATCCAAACGAAACTGTCCGTGACCCGCCTCATCCAAACGAAACTGTCCGTGACCCGCCTCATCCAAACGAAACTGTCCGTGACCCGCTTCATCCAAACGAAACTGTCCGTGACCCGCCTCATCCAAACGAAACTGTCCGTGACCCGCTTCATCCAAACGAAACTGTCCGTGACCCGCCTCATCCAAACGAAACTGTCCGTGACCCGCCTCATCCAAATGAAACTGTCCGTGACCCGCCTCATCCAAATGAAACTGTCCGTGACCCGCCTCATCCAAATGAAACTGTCCGTGACCCGCCTCATCCAAATGAAACTGTCCGTGACCCGCCTCCTTAAACGAAACTGTCCGTGACCCGCCTCATCCAAACGAAACTGTCCGTGACCCGCCTCCTTAAACGAAACTGTCCGTGACCCGCCTCATCCAAACGAAACTGTCCGTGACCCGCCTCATCCAAACGAAACTGTCCGTGACCCGCCTCCTTAAACGAAACTGCCTGTGACCTGCCTCATCCAAACGAACGTAATTTGACAGATATCACGCGCCGACGTTCTACGATGGTCCTTAATTACGATGATGCGATTAACAGCATATAACAAGTAACTTAAACGATAACTTGTCAACTTTCAGGTGGGTCTTTCGTGCCGGACACGACCGTGTGGCCGTGGGCGACACTGGCCGACCGACACCGCGAGTTGGCCGTGGGAGGTCGGTGGCGACCAGGCGCCTGCACGGCCCGCCAGCGAATCGCCATCGTGATCCCGTTCAGGGACAGAGACGAACACCTGCGGATACTGCTGCAGAACCTGCACCCCGTGCTGCAGAGACAACAGCTCGAGTACCAGGTGTTTGTCGTCGAACAGGTGCGGATCGTTTAAGTTTGAGTGATTCTGTATATTTGTCTGTCTGTATGTATGTTAAGTATTTAAACATGTTTTAATGTCTGACTGTCTTTCACTCTGCTCTTCTCTCTCTCTCTCTGTCTGTCTGTCTGTCTGTCTGTCTGTCTGTCTGTCTGTCTGTCTGTCTGTCTGTCTGTCTGTCTGTCTGTCTGTCTGTCTGTCTGTCTGTCTGTCTGTCTGTCTGTCTGTCTGTCTGTCTGTCTGTCTGTCTGTCTGTATACAGTATGTCTGTCTGTCTGTCTGTCTGTCTGTCTGTCTGTCTCTTTCTCTCTCTCTCTCTCTCTCTCTCTCTCTCTCTCTCTCTCTCTCTCTCTCTCTCTCTCTCTCTCTCTCTCGCTCTCCCTCTTCTCTCCTCTCTCTCTCTCTCTTCTCTTCTTCTCTCTTCTCTCTTCTCTCTTCTCTCTTCTCTCTTCTCTCTCTCTGTCTCTCTCTCTCTCTCTGTCTCTCTCTGTGTCTCTCTGTCTCTCTCTGTCTCTCTGGCTCTCTGGCTCTCTGTCTCTCTGTCTCTCTGTCTCTCTGTCTCTCTGTCTCTCTGTCTCTCTTTCTCTCTTTCTCTCACTCTCTCACTCTCTGTCTCTCTCCCCCCCTCTCTCTCTCATAAATGTTTGCACAGGCAAACCTGCACATTTTGACAGGGTACCATTACTAATGCCCATTAACATCCTATAGGCGTTCCCTCACATTTTCAACAAGGCAGCACTGATGAATATTGGATTCCACGAAGCGAAAAAGTCGATCCCCTTCGACTGTATCGTGTTCCACGACGTCGACATGCTGCCGGCCGACGACAGACAGCCCTACACCTGCTTCCAGTCGCCCGTGCACCTGGGCGCATACGTCGATAAGTACAAATACGGGTAGGTCTAAATGGAAATGTGAACGTGTCGTGAATCTTGTGTTTTGTTTTATACTCAGCTAGTCACTCTTATTGCACAATAAGACAAACCTTAAGTCTTAGGTCTGTGTACTCCACACGGTCCCTTCTGGGGCTAACCTAGGAGTTGTGCTGTGCACAATGGAAAGAGTGCATCAACATGTATACAGAATAACTCGTCTTCTTCTCGTTTGCATAAGTGCTTCTGTCTTGGTGACAGACGGTTACGGCAGTCAATGGCCACTCTTTATACCTTCCCACTTACAAAAGGAAGTGTGAATTCTTGAATAGTATTTAACTGATGCCACTCGAAACACTGATCTAAATGTTTGGTGAGGAAGCGTAATGGTAATTTGACATGAAGCATGGCCGCCATATTGGTTTGCGATTGTTACGTCAGAGCTCTGATGACGTATAATGATTGTGCCGCCATATTATTTCAATCACGTTACGCGTAGCATCGTCATACAACTCTTGCGTGTTCTCATTAAACCGATACAAAAACTATAATTACATTTTGAATTTCCGTCAAACGTGACATTGGTATTCACATTCCAAATGTAACGCGTAATCACTGAACATAAATCGTCATCTAACCTCTGATATATTGACGGTGTTGGGAAATCAAGATGGCGGACGATGATTAACATAATCACATGCATTTCCGTTGCATGCACGCGCGCTCACGCACGCACACACACACACAACACACACACACACACACACACACACACACACACACACACAAATCACTCAATCACAATCACAATCACAATCACAATCACAATCACAATCACAATCACAATCACAATCACAATCACAATCACAATCACAATCACAATCACATGCTCCCCCACAGAAAATGATATCTTGAATTACCATAATTATTTAAAGCTATTATATTATTACGACTTCATAAATATATTATGATTTCCACGTAGGGGTCTCTACGTACCTATGTTTGGCGGAGTGGCAGCTTTCACAAAGCAACAGTTTGAAGATGTCAATGGATTCTCCAACTCGTTCTTTGGTTGGGGAGGAGAGGACGACGATATGAGATTAAGGTACGGACACCTCTCTGAACCGGCCACCTATTGAGCTTGACCAATCTACCTGTTACAGTCTGTTTGAGTGCTCCCATTGAAATCCGCGATAAGCTAATTCTGTATAAAGCTTCCCCTCTCTACTATTGCGGAATGGGACCATTAAATAACAATTAAAAACGGCCAACAAGCTCCCCCCGCATAGAACAATGTTCAATAGTAAAATTAATCATCGTAAGTTATTACATATCATCGTTATAAATGTAAAAAATTAAACAAAAATGTCACTAACTGTAATGATAATATGAGTGAACACATTTGCACGTGAAGGAAATGCAGTACAATGTTTGCCGGAACTACATGTATGGAATAGTCTAACTCTAATCGAGCTTGCGTTCAGTGATTAATGTATGACTCAACAGATACATATACTAATATATGACCCAACGGATGCATGGACTAATATATGACCCAACTTCTTTATTTCGAAATGCATATGTTATAATAGAGAAAGTTGTTTCACGTAGGATTGCGTCAGCTCGTCTTAACATCTACCGTCACCCCGTTGAGGTGTCGCGCTACCGTATGCTTCAACACCGCCGAGACCACCGGAATCCCACGAATCCATTCAGGTAGGTCCCGGTCAGGAAACGCAAACGGTAGATCGAATGTAATAATAATAATATAAATAAAGTTGTCGTCGTCCGTCCGTCCGTCCGTCCGTCCGTCCGTCCGTCCGTCCGTCCGTCCGTCCGTCCGTCCGTCCGTCCGTCCGTCCGTCCGTCCGTCCGTCCGTCCGTCCGTCCGTCCGTCCGTCCGTCCGCTCCGTCCGTCCGTCCGTCCGTCCGTCCGTCCGTCCGTCCGTCCGTCCGTCCGTCCGTCCGTCCGTCCGTCCGTCCGTCCGTCCGTCCGTCCGTCCGTCCGTCCGTCCGTCCGTCCGTCCGTCCGTCCGTCCGTCCGTCCGTCCGTCCGTCCGTCCGTCCGTCCGTCCGTCGTCCGTCCTGTCCGTCCGTCCGTCCGTCCGTCCGTCCGTCCGTCCGTCCGTCCGTCCGTCCGTCCGTCCGTCCGTCCGTCCGTCCGTACCGACCGACCGACCGACCGACCGACCGACCGACCGATCGTTCGTTCGTTCGTTCGTTCGTTCGTTCGTTCGTTCGTGAAATGATGTGTCCATGACTTTGTTGTAGGGGCGTAGCATATAGGTATAGACCGACCGTCTACGCTCGAAACGGTGTCAACAGCATCAAGTACAAGACACATGCGTACGAGGAGAAGCCTCTCTACACCTGGCTTCTAGTAGAACCAGGTGAGTCGTGTCGCTGACCTCATTGTCATTTTGATGTGATAAAACTGATTTGGCACTACAGATGTGCTCGTGAATAAACACGATTGGATATACACGTACGTACGTCTGCACATACGCTCACGCACGCACGCACGCACGCACGCACGCACGCACGCACACCACACACACACACACACACACACACACACACAATCGAAACCACACGCAGACGCCATTAAGTGAAATACGAGTGAGATGTCATCCTCATCTTCATAGATTGATGTTAAATGCCACTGGAAGTGGCAGTCATCTGCTAGATCTACGGTTATGATTGTGTTGACAGTGTCGAGCGTGAGCAACTACACGCTGCACACAGGAACGTGTAAGGAGGCTACGATGGCCACTCTACGGGTTCCCATACACAAGTGTGCGGAAGCGTGCGATGCGCATGCGCGGTGTACTGCCTTTGTCTTTGACAACGGGATCTGGTGTTTTCTCAAGCGTTGGCCGTGTCCCGACCCTCTGCCGAGTCCGTCCCAGCGACTGTACGTAAGCAAGACGAACAAAGGTGCGTTTATTTGGGTTCGTTGTGTGTGTGTGTGTGTGTGTGTGTGTGTGTGTGTGTGTGTGTGTGTGTGTGTGTGTGTGTGTGTGTGTGTGTGTGTGTGTGTGTGTGTGTGTGTGTGTGTGTGTGTGTGTGTGTTGTGTGTGTGTGTGTGTGTGTGTGTGTGTGTGTGTGTGTGTGGTGTGTGTGTGTGTGTGTGTGTGTGTGTGTGTGTGTGTGTGTGTGTGGTGTGTGTGTGTGTGTGTGTGTTTTTTTGGTCAAAATATTAAATCCAGAATAGTTTGTAATGACAAAATAGTAATATGAAGTCTGGCGTTAAAGATCTACATATTAGCATCTGGTTATACTTAGTATGTTGGCTTAATGCTTCTGCATAATGCGATTAGCTTACCGTATATGATGTGTGCGAGTGTAAGCATATGTGTACGTATGTGCGCTCATGTGGACGCGCGCGAGTGATTGAATGCGATTGTTTTAATCAAAATGATATCGTTTTTACTACGGAAACCAAACAAAGCTACCATGGAAGTCCCGTTTGGATCAGTCATCTTATGAAAATTGAATAATAAATCCCTGGTGCGTGAGTGCGTGTGTCTACAGGTGTGTTTTGTGTATAACTGCACGTGTATGTGTGTGCGTACGTACTTTGAAGTGTACGTACGCCCACTGCTGACGACACCGTCATCGTAACGCAGACCACAAACACTGCTTCGACGTCCCTGCTCAGATTCTGATTCATTTCAGGCCGTCAAGACACCAACGTGTTGTCCAAGTACAGACGACGGCTCGGTGACTGCGTCGGAGGCGACATTGGTGCTAATGTTGGTGTCAACACGGCGACTGCCTGTGCCCACAGGTGTGACGATGACGTCAGATGTGTCGGATTCGTGTTCGCGGCAACGCTCTCCACAAAGTGCTACCTTAAGATGGCGTCGTGCGCTGTGATGGCCCCGAAAGATGGCGCCACCATGTACGACAGCATTAACCAAAGTTAGCATTGTGTTTAATTGTATATACTGCCTCTATTGTCGACTTTATCACGCCACGAAGTCTAGCTACTTGCACGAGTATTCCACACTGTTATGAATGTTTCATGTTGCTTACGCTTGTTTTATTGACACGGAGTTCCGTCTATCTGTCACCATCAAATCACAGTTTCGTCAGTTTATGCATCACTTGCTGCATTTTCTCCGTGTTTTCCTGCACGTACTTGATTACATATTATATCTAATACTATGATGTACTAACACACCTTCGCAGACACGCATACTGTCTCTCACGCACTGCAAGCTTCATTTAATTGGTATTAGATGCAGATTAACCACCCATGATTAAACCAAATTGTGGCAATTTACATCTTGATTGATTCATTGGTTAATCACAACGGAATTTCTAGCAAACAAAGATAAAATCGTATCCCCCCCCCACACACACGCACGTACAAGCATACCAGCATAATAAATACAGTGCATGGTAGCGAACTGTATAAATACCGATGACTTATTTTAGCGTACTATATATATATATATATATATATATATATATATATATATATATATATATATTATATATATTTATATATAATATATATATATATATATATATATATATATATATATATATATATATATATATATATATATATATATAAAAAACACACACAACAACACAATCTTCATCAGCTCGAGTACTTGATTAGTTCAAGCCACACCATAAACATGTAATATTATTAACGTACCATTGACGTCCCACTCATACTTGTATTGTATTTAACCCTCACAGCACAGTCACACTTCGACGTGTTGAGCGGGTACAGACGGCGGCCCGGCGACTGTGGCGGTGGTGACATTGGCAGCGTTCCCGGTGTCGAGACCGAGACCGCATGTGCGCGCATATGTGATCACTTCGTCGGGTGTGACGGATTCGTGTTCGTGCCGTCACAGATCACGAAGTGCTACCTTAAGAAGGCGTCATGCGCAAAGACGCGTCCCAGGGAAGGGACGAAGATGTACGACCGCATCAGCCGAAGTAAGTATTCCAGTGTCGTTAGCTAATGTCGTATATGTTATCGAATTATACAGAAAAGGGCATCAAGATGTACTTTTCTTGGGTTGGGGTTACGCTGAAGTACCCAGATATGTTAATCTGGGTACATTAAAAATAAGACGGGACAACCTCTGTCGAAAATATCTTGATACGATAAAGTATAAAGAAAGCACACACATTAAACTATCGGCTGCATGACAAAAGGCGTATTAAATACGATATTAGACAAGGTAATGTGTACCCTTTACCAGTACCCAGAATGAATAGATACCGTATTAGTGTCACATGTCAATATATTGATATTCTGTGACGTTTTAATAACACTTGTGTGCTATTATGAATTAATCTACTAAAGATTGTTTTTTTATTTTCACTACTGGAGCATTTACCATCCAGAAATAAACCGTGAAATGTAAAACAAATGATAACGTAGTTTATTCATCCAGGGTTTTTTTTGTTGGGATAGCATTTCACAGTGTAGATAGATTTAAAGAAACTTCCCATACAATGAAACAACGTCAGCCAGTTCGTCCAAAGACTGGTATTCTTCTCCAAGACCAGACCAGTCCGTGCAAGCAAAACAGCTTCTTTTATTGCTCCGTTGTAACCCTTTCAGCAGATGCTGCAGGATGGCAAGCACATAATAGTCTTATGGTTTGCATATATAGGATGTCGTTTCGCCGATCTGGTGGGGCAGTCAATTAAAACAATGTTTGTACAGTGGCAATATTTATGACACAAACACACAGCAATGTTTTGTTTATGAAACCATATGGCGTAGTGCTATGGCAAGTACTGTATCAACAATGTTGCCATTTGTCTACGTCACAAGCAAAAAACTCCGGCAATTTTTTCCTTTGCCAACACCAACAAAGCGTATTGCGACAATGATCGACTAAAACAGTTATCTGTGTTATGAAACTGTGTTTGTTCGATTACTGATTTTCTGGTTCGTTTCAGGTCGACAACACACTGATGTATTGTCCAAATATAGACGACGCCTGGGCGACTGTATCGGTGGTGACATTGGGTCTGTTTCTGATGTCAACAACGCGGAATCCTGTGCGCATATATGTGAGAACGTCGCGGAGTGTGTAGGATTCATGTTCGTGACATCATCTGCCACGAAATGCTACCTCAAGATGGCGTCGTGTGCTGTTCCGCTACCCAGAGATGACGCCATGATGTATGATAACATCAACACAGGTAAATATATTATACATATGTAAGATAATGCCTAAGACGAGCTTAGATAGATAGGTTGGACTCTCGATAAGCCAAATGGCTTCCTAGTCCACCTGCCATCTAGAGTTGAATATCTAGGTGGCAATCTTGTTAAATCTCTTGTTAAATCTTGTTAATACTGTGAACATCTCACTGAATGGAGTATCCCTATATTAAGTTCATGCTATGACCTTCCTGTTACAAATCTGTACGCTGGCTAATTACGGATAGAGAACCAGATGTAGAGCACTTGAGATAAGATATAAAGTTAGAAACGTAATGCATTTTTCTTTATTGATTATTTTCTTATTTATATACTTTTCTTTATTCCGTTGCAGTTGACAACGACCTGCCTCGTGCCTCGGACACGACCGAAGACTCCGTGTCCAGATACCGGTCACGTCCCGGCGACTGTCCCGGGGACGACATCAAGGGTTCGGAAGTGTCGGACATCAACGAGTGTGCCAAATTGTGTGACCACACGCCCAACTGTGTAGCCTTCAGCTACATCGTCGTCCAGTCCGACTACTGCTGGTTGAAGAAGGCGTCGTGTAACATGACGGCACCTATACTCGGGGTCACCACGTTTGATCACTTATAATAGATTTTGGCATTTCATTCGACTAGACACGAGTTCATATACCATTCATTTACAACAACAAAAATGTAGATCTCGTGTTAAGCTCTGTGTATGCAATACAATCGGTTCATTTCATTATAGCAGTTAGTGCTAGAAGGACAACGGTTTTAACTGACTTTAATCCATGTTTTAGAACTCTTTTTTTTTTCCCATATTTATATTTTGATGACATATTTGTTTAATTTAAACACATTGTTAGGATGCGCAGTAGTAGTTGTTTGTAGTCGCTCAGCGGCGCAGTGGCTAGAATTTCGGATTCTCGACTAATAAAACCCGGATTAGAATCGTGTGCTGCCGCGTCAAACCACCAGCAAGTTGTTCACTCTACATTGCTCCAGTTCACTTAGCTGTGTGGATATCTGTTTGCGTACGAATAATCTTCGCGCATTAATTGCAGCGTGGCTGGAATCTTTCAAGAGAAGCCGATAAGAATGTAGGTTTTACTTTAAGGCTACTTTCATGGTTGTAATTTTCATACTTTGAACTGTCAGGGCTCCGACGTTTCAAAGCCTTGTAGTGTACGAGGAACCACTGCCCGGTGGTTATTTGGACAACACATTATGACATTCTGAGAAATGGCCAAAAGAGTACGATGATGTTAATTATTATATTAAATCTCAATATGTTAAATCGTCACAATTCAAACACTGGTATCACCTGCGACGTAATGTTATGATGCTACTATCTTGGTTATTTTAAACACCCTTATTCTTTGATAGTTTTGCATTTGTTTATTTTAGAGATACTTTGTAATCTATATATACATTGGACACACAGTTTTAAAGATTCCGTATTTAATTTTAAAGATATATGCTAGTTTTCATAGTTTTAGTTTCGTTTAACGTGTATGACTTGTTTTTATGACCTTGTAAACCGCCTGTGAGTAGATTGGGATGACGAGGCTGCTGTGAAATGTACATTATTATTATTATTTTATTATACCCGCATTCATGAACATTTGCCGTACTGTGCATCATCATGTCAATAATGTCATTGACTTATTATACTCTTTTCATTGCAATTTAATCCTTCGTACACTACTGATTCGTCGTAAACTCTCATGTTCGCTGTGATATAGTGCGCTAAGTAGATTGTAAGATCTTTCGTTGATTAATTCGACAGAGACAGGTCATCCTACATACAACGTTATGACCGCTTGACAAACGACGGACGACGGGGGTCGCATACAGTCACGCTTGAATGTGTTTTAATCGATACAATGTTTTACGGCAAATCTAACCTGTTATTTTATGATCTGATTTGTGTGTGTACCCAACGTTGTTGATAATGGCGTGTTGAATTTAATGAATACAATGCATGTTTTGTAGGAGTCTATCAAATGTTCGATATAACTAGTCTTGCGTGTACATATGTGATCAGGCACACACGAGCAGGAAACGTTGGGGTCCTGTAAGCCTGTTCGTGGGTTCCAGTATTGACTGGTGCAAAACCCAAATATTGTTGCGTTCAATATGGAATGTTGGTATGATTCCAACTTGTAGTATGCATCCGTTCGTGTTAAAATAGCACAGATTGAGCCGTTTCTTCTACGCTCTACAGTAACAAGTGGGACCAAATTTCAAATATATTTTAAGGCATTAAGATTATAATAATTTATTGCTAAAGTACTTTCAGCTATATTATCCTCAAGAAGGTAACTAATGCGTGAACATCTAGTTGGTAACAACATGTATCTTAAGTAATTTAAAAGGTGTCCTATAGACCTGGAACACGTTACTGTCATGACGGAAGTCACAAGTAACAAGGTATTAAATAATTTACATTGATGCAAGCATTTATCCAGGCATTATTTTCTCACGATGCCTACTATTGCTTCGCATGCATATGTTGTAAATTCTGAATGTCATATCTTAATGTCAGTCATGGTGGATTATTGTATATTGTGTCTTATGCATATCACATTTATTTTTAATAAAAATCGCAAGTTCAACTAATTGATCTGTTTTAAATGTGAAACTGTTGCTGCGGCTGAAGGATCCCATCACAGTGATTCTATGTCCGGACCTCAAGTGTATGGTCCGTTGAACCAGTTCACATGTGTTTAAACTCATTTGCATATTCTCTGAGATTCACGTCCCAGCCTCACAAACAGCATGACCCATAAGAGGATATCTTTGTTTATATAACAGGCAAACAAAGCATTTTCACAAATTATTCTACTTGTTTAGTTATTGCTGAAAACATGATAAGTGGCTCGTGCGTTTTAACGTACCCATGTGTAACCTGGATAATCTGATCACAGACTGGTTGTGTTTACCACGGTGAAACGAAATATTTTCCAGGGGTACATCATGTTAAAACGTAGAATTTACCGAAGTAAATTGTGAAATATGCTATTAACCTCGATAAAAGATAATGTTCCGCATAACCCTAAAAAAGTCCGTTGACCTATTCATCACGGGAATAGTTCCGACAAACCATCAAACAATTAATGGATGCCGATCACGCACACGCACACGCACAAGCACACGCACACGCACACGCACACGCACACGCACACCCCACGCGCACGCACACGCACACACACACACACACACACACACACACACACACACACCGAAAAACAAATATGTAAATACAAAATTGAAATCGTAAAGTGTTTGCATACATCGACAATTGGTACACGAAAGCAAACTAACATGGAAAGAATGGGGAGAGTTGAGTGGACTTCGGGGCCTGTATCTAGGAGGAGACTGTTACAATGCTCCAAGATAGCGTAAGCGTAAGCAATATCGCCCTGTATTTTAGTCGCACAGAAAAAACATTACCGTGCCGGAGAATGTTTTCTCTCAACAGGGAAAAATTCGCTTATCTTTTGTTGGTCTATCATAATACTAACAATGCAGGTGCACACATTACTCACCTGTAAACGTTATCTTATGGGATACCACATACAACTACTGCCATCTATCGGACGACGCATGATTTACACAAATACATTTCGCATCTAGCGTACAAATCAATGTACGTATGCTGCCTTTACACGCTAGATGGCAGCCTTTGTGACTAAATAAAACCCTTTTTATTGTGTAGCTTTATGGACGAGACAGATGATGAAGTTTAGAATAATAGGCCTACCTCAAATGTTTATAATATATAGCCACGTACATGTCGCCATTCATTCCAAACCTGTCGCAGCAAACCGCAACCCTGTGTGATCTAGTGAAGAAGGACGCTGAGTTCATCTGGTCGGACTCTCACAACGCAGCATTTGAAGCGACGAAGTCTCTCGTCTGTCGTGAAGTGACCCTTGCGTACTTCGACCCACAGGCTGAGAGTGTCATCCAGGTCGACGCCTCCAGCCGAGGACTCGGCGCCGTTCTCATTCAACACGGGAAGCCCATCGCGTTTGCCAGCAAGTCCCTTAGTGATTGCGAACAGCGATACGCCAACATTGAACGTGAGATGCTCGCAGTCGTCTTCGGCTGCGAGAGGTTCCACATGTATGTCTACGGAAAATCGTTCGTTCTCGAGTCAGACCACAAACCTCTCGAGATGATCAACTTGAAGAACTTTGCAGCAGCACCGCAGAGATTACAGAGAATGTTCCTGCGAGTACAACCGTATGACTTTGTGTTACGCTACAAGCCAGGAAAGCAGATGATGCTGGCCGATGCCATGTCAAGACAACCGAGTAGTGAGTCGACGCAGATCGACCTTGACATACAAGTGTCATTCGTACAGTTTTCAACGCAGAAACTACAGTCGATTAGAGAGGCGACACAAGCTGACGATGAACTGTGTGCGCTGAGAGCCGTCATCGCGGATGGATGGCCAGATAGCCAACGCCACCTACCTGCACCGTTGCGACCCTACTGGTCATGCCTAGACGAATTGGCAGTTGAGGACGGCCTTATCATGAAGGGCGACCGTCTGGTGATTCCCCTATGTCTACAGGCGGAAGTGTTGAGCAAACTGCACGAGGCTCACCAAGGCATAGAGAAGACTCGGCTCCGAGCGAGGTCATGTGTCTATTGGAAGTCGATCAACAAGGACATCGACGACATCGTGAGGAAGTGCGACGCGTGTCAACGATTACAGAAACGTCAGACGCACGAGCCGCTGACGCAGCATAAGTTACCGACACGTCCGTGGTAGATCGTCGGCACAGACCTGTTCGCCATACGAGAGGACACGTATCTACCCATCTGTGACTACTATTCGAAATTCCCTTTTGTCTACCGCATCGAGGGGAAGGTGACGAGTGACGCTATCATATCGAAGATGAGTGAGGTATTTGCGGAGAATGGATCGCCAAACAAGGTTGTGAGCGACAACGGTGGGCACTATAGCAGTCAGGCTTTTGGAAACCACGCCGCCGAGTGGTGCTTTGACCATGTAACGTCCAGTCCGCACTTCCCACAATCGAATGGATTCATCGAACGTCAAGTTCAGACGGTGAAGTATACCCTGAAGAAGGCAGCGATGTCGAGATCCAACCCGCAGAAAGCACTGCTCGCGTTGAAATCCACACCAATCGACAGCCACTTACCGTCACCGGCAGAGATGCGAAATGCCCGCAAGTACAAGTCAAACCTCCCCGTGATCATAAGAAATGAACACTGGTCGAGAGACGAGATCAGACGTCGTCTCGCCGAGAGGCAAGAAATCCAACGTCTAGGCTCAACCACGATAAGCGAGCTATGCAACCACTTGCACCGCTAATACCAGGACAGGAAGTTCGCGTGAGAGACACTCAGACAGACACCTGACAGCCTGCCAAGGTGATATCAACTGATGTACACCCGCGGTCGTACAACGTCTTGACTCCGACAGGCAATGTCCTTAGGCATAACCGTCGTCACCTCCGTGAGACGACTGAACGACATACGTTCCAACAAGACAATGATGACGATACACGAACAGACGACTTGACGCGAACAGACGACATGCAAGTCGTACCACACCCGTGTAATGATCCGTTACCCCAGAATAAGTCAGTCCGTTTCCAGCTCCCACAACCGGAACAATACATCAGCTCCGGAAGACGAGTGAAACGCCCACAACGTTTGGACCTGTAATTATGTTCATCAAAGTTGTGTAGTCTGTTCTGGTTACACGAACATTATGGGGTATAGTTTAGAATAATGTTCTGATTTATCCTACATACGGACTTTAGTAAATTAGTTATTTTGCCTTTCTTTTGTAAAAGAAGAGGGATATGATGTTATGCCAATGCAAACGCATAGAACGATATATGCAGTTATGACAGATGACAAGACTGGAGATCGATCACTGTTATTCCTCTCTCACATGTAATCATAATAAATTGGTTTGTTCAGTACCTCTGGTGTCGAACCAGATACGTATGAATGCGAGATGAATCAGACAATCCTATTTGCCATAGGTCAAGTCAAAGACAACACGTTTCAATATATTCCTTATAATGTCATTGTTATTAGATCAGAAGCAAACTTAAAAGAATTACCATTTGAGAAACAATGACATTTGGATTCATATTGATTGGTTGGTTGATTTATTTATTTATTATGGCCATAATATGATATTGAGTCTTTGCATCTGCTCAATTGATGCACTCACATTCTAAGCTAAATATGATGAAAGCTAAACTTGTATCATTGGGTATACAATTATTATGATTAAATGTAGATTATATTTAGGAAAGCCTTTTTAATAAATTT
>JAODUO010000904.1:57500-115000 GCA_025642075.2 Ridgeia piscesae | reverse complement strand
TTCTCTAGAATTCGTGAGAAATATATTCGTTCCTATATTTTGTAAAGGCTAATAGTAATTGCAGCGACATTAGCCCCAACTATTCATGCATTCATAACACAGTTTATGTATGATAATAATATCAAATTCAAAAGCAAGCGTGCATTCACAGCAACAAGTGGCAACGTAGGCAATAAACAGTCAACTATTTCAGACCAAACGCTTCGCATAGTTGGTTTATTTTAATGAAATAGTTGGTGTATTTGATTTCCTGTAGTAAGTTTCAACACTACGAAAGTCGAAATCTACCAAATATTGCAGCGATCAAATGTTTCGCGTAAGTAATAAAATATTCGGTTATCTATTTCCGCTCGTGGGCACAAATATATTAAAAACAAAAACTACCAAATTATTTCAACGACCTTCAGGACGTGAGCGAACGATCTATTTCTAGGACACGCTGAAACAATGTAACTTTTCAGTATAGTATCTAAGTCAAGTTTATTTCAACAACAAAGCCAGTGTCAATGCGAGTAGGCTAGTGTGGAATTAAAATGTTGGACATTTGATGTTTGGTCTATTTTCAGTTTTCATGTTTTAGATTTCCGTGCAAATTAATAATTTGAGTTTTTGTCACATTCAAGTGCACAAGACTGTGGAAGCGCTCCCAAAAATACTAGCTGAGCGTCTTCCCCCAGGCTCGGTGGGTTGCGGTGGGTTGCTTTATTAAATAAATGTTTCACATACTTATTTGGGGGAAAGGGTGTGCTTTTTGTGTGAGATAAACGTGTCTAGCTGTTTTAGTTGGGGTGCTGGAGATATTGTCAGCCCCCAATATTTTTGGGAAGGGGCAGTTTGTGCACATTTTTGTTTTTGAATAGCGTAAATATGTTTGTTTTGCCTTAGTAATCCCAATATTTATAAGCCTAAGGTATAAATCAAGGTGTTCTGATACCCCGATTCTGAAATTCCGGCTAAAATCGATCTCTAACCGCATTAGTCCAGTCGGAAGAAGGGGGAACCGGAAATTAACTTTTAATAGTGTCTATGTCGGAAAAATACATAGAAAATGATTAGCTAGTCGGCAAAATGTAACACTTGTCTTTTTTATGCAAATTATACATCCCTCCGACGTAATGATCGTTCTAGCGTCAGTTATTTTTGCAAATGTTGTATTTTCATCTAACAAATCGTTGTTCGAGTGGTGGTTTGCAGCACTAAATGTATTCTCAGATTTGTTTACCTTTGTGCATTGTTTACCAGTGTGTCGCGTGCACGGCACGCGCTCGCACCTGTCTGTTGAATGGTGCGTGCTCTCATTGGCTTCTACTGAGCGGCTAGCAACGCCTACGCTGATTGGTTAACACTGGCGACAACCACCGGTGCCTGTAAATACGCTGCTGTGTAGTTTGTGGTGGGCGAAACACCGGTTGTATGAAACCACACTGATCTTGCTGAATACCGTGGACTGTGGTTGTACGTTAGTGGAGTTTCAGAAGGAAACGTTCACCGGACATATCAATTGGTTGTGTATAATTTGGAAGCGTCAACTCGTACGAAATGTTCTGCTAAAAGGTAAGAACAGAGACAGACAGCCCTGTCAGTCTGTGGCAGTGCCACTGTGCGGACGGTTCGATACCGCCACGGTCGTTCCTAGTTTGCGAGACTCCGAGTATCAGTTTGTAGACATGGTATATTTGATTAATGGGACGCACAGTTGGCTTACGGGCAGTAAGTGGCATATACATTAATATGATAACAAAGTTCTTTTATCATTCATTTGATATTGTCTGCTTGCTTTGTTCTTGTCTACGCCGGTTTGTGGCGCTCCCTGCTTGCTACGCTGGCACTGCGTGACGACATTCATTTACATTTAATTATGAATACGACCAAATAAATAATTACTTACTACTACTACTAAGTACAACTAGTACCAGTACTACTTATTACTAAGCCCTTACTTTACAGCTAAATGTGTCCACGCACGAGTGGCTTTGGTTTCCCTTTACTTTGGTGCCACTGGGCCTGGCTCTGCTTGCTGTCGACTGTGTCAGCATTCGAGACAAAACCGACTATGTAGTACATGTATGTTTAGATGTCAATGAATGAATGCAACAACGTCAACTTCCCATATTCCCTTTTCAGATATGCATATAAATCGGAACACAAAGCCAACAGCTAATCTTTCTGATCCAGTCTCAACCTAAAAATAAACCACTCATAACAACACAACTAGTAACAAGAAATCATAATCAATTGAAAAGAGACCAAGCTTCAAATGAACCCCAAATTGCTATTAAAAAACTTAAAAGACAGCAGCAGATACTGAAGCACTAAACAATCCACGTAACTCAGACACCATCAGCGGCAAGCATAGTTAGAATAAGATGCCTCAATAAAAAACTGTAAATATTCCCAATCCGAAGTAACTTTGCTGTCTTTAGAAGGAACAGGGAGATGCTAGCAACAAGTGGATTGAAACCCAGATAATAGGAATTTAACCAATAATTGTGTGAATTTTCTATCACATTCCTAGGCTAATGTCTCTCCAGGAACTAAAATAAAAAATATATCTAACCCAGTCTAAATTAGGTAACAAGAACAACACACAGTACCTAATTATGGGCAATTTCAACCTTCCTAACATTAATTAGGAAAATAACCAGGCTATTCCTATGATGGGTGGATATAGTACAATTGCTGCCAACAATATGTCAAAGAACCCATGCATGCACAAACAGGATTATGCAACAATATTCTAGATATTGTCTTTGAGGATGACAATCACAGCTTAATTAATAGCCATCAAAATAATGTGCTATATTTGCAAATTTTGCATGGTTACCTCATACTATCATTTATCTTTGAAACTGACCCATAAAGCTGTACATTGTAGACATTGTTAAGCTTGTACAGATACCTGCATGTACTGCTTTGTCTGTGATAAGACACATGCTTTAGTCTATTCACACAAGCTTTGACTTAAACCACGTTTTGGCCTACATTCTACTGCCAGCAAATGATTGCTGGAAATTTAGTGCTCTGCACAGTTGTAATAGTGTGTCTTGCTGAGCTCTGCTATTGTGCGGATCTGTTGGTATAGCCAAATTAATGCATGGTGCTGGTAATTATTGTAATTGCCAGGTGTGGCTTTAATCAAATAGCTATAGATTATGAATGATATATAGTCATTAAAAGCCATGCTCATTCCTTCTGTCCTCAATTCATGTGGTTATTAGTGTAAATTGGCATACACATTGTTTTATAGATTTTGTTGACAATTGATGAGCAATGTTCTGTAAAGTTATGGTTCTCATTATTAACAGCATAGGTATTTGTGTTTTGGGATTGTGTTTCTGGAATCTCAAACATCTAGAAATAAATTTGGTGTATTATAGACTAAGGGTCCAAATTATTTTTTCCTTTTGTTTCTCTTGAAATTGAAGAATTTAAATTATAAACATCCTAATGTATAATTTAGATTTTGGTAAACTTAATTTGCCCTTATGGCTCTAGACCTTTCAAGACAGCCATGGTCATCCAGATTTTAAGAAGACTGTAGTTGCCAGACCTCACATGGATCACATGTGAATTTGGTTTAGCTTTTTCAGAAACTAGTAATCAGCAAGTGTAACCCCCCACTGTAGTATCCTCTTTGAGGCTGCATTTCTGCAAACTGATATCTTTGGGGAAAGGTTGACTGATTGTGTTCTACTGTGAGCTGTTTGTGTAGCCCAAGGCCCATTTAATTGACTAATTATCACAGTTAATTGGGTGTTAATTCTGCCCATGCAGTCTGCCCAGGCTTGAAGTGTAATGGCATTAGAGTTGATTGGTGATGACTTTTACACCTAAGATAGTTGATTGTTTTACTCATTGTGTATTTTGTTTGAAAGAGATACAGTTGTACTGCCAAAGCTTTTTTCATGTGAAAAAAGTGCTGGGGTATTCAATGGGAACTAAAAGGCAGATTGAGAGTAATTTGAATGTAGTCCAAATTCAGTTCAACAAATTTCAAACTAACAGTATTTAGATAACCAAGTCCCTTGTGGATACTTGTGTGTACAATAATGTTGAAGATGATATGTGATGTAATCACATTTGTGGCAACATATTTTTGCCAGTACATTCAAACTACAAAAGTATACATTTCATATAGGTGGTCTAAATGTGTTGTAGGATTGATAGAGTTTATTTTGTAAAAAATATATACATGTATGACAATTAAACATAATTTAGACGCAAAAGCAAATATAATATTACCGAGGACAAACACATTAAAGCACACAAACGTTTACTTAGCTCCAATGTGGTCCTCTTGAGTACTTTAAGTACATAGTACTTCTGGGTGAGACTGTTGCAGGACAATGCAGGTAGCCTTTTCGATGACATTCCACCTTGCTATGATCTGACCATTCATTAACATAATTGAAGACTATGTAACTATGTAGACAGTTTAATAGTACTTAAGTCTTATAAATTATAAAATTTTCATGTAGTTGAATATTGACTGTTGCGTCAATCTTACAACATCCTATCAATATTTAAAATTGTATCCCCAGTTTCTGATTAACATTTACAGACTTACAAGACTGCATAGGTCTGTTCTGGAAGTAGTACTAGAAGTAGAATACAGGAAAGGCTGAACTCAATGACCTGTGCTTTACTACCATCTCTTATCTGCCAAGTTCACCTCTAAATGTTTTATGTAAACAACCACAACACTCTTTGAGGAAGATCAAAGTAGATGCAATAAACACCACAAAGACTCATCAGGGACATTCTATTGAGTGGTTATGTCCAAATCCTTTGACCTTTCACAGGGAATCCAACACCTGTCTGCGAATGCGTCAACAATGCACGGCCGCCAGCATAAATACATGTATTAAAACCTGGAGGTATTGCATTGCAACAATGCTATGTCACCACCACGAACCCGTCCAGACTTGTCTGGACACTTGTTTCCAGTGCCCAGCAGGCCTTAGATAGGTGTACTCCAGGCCCTGTCATTTACCTGCTAATTAAATATTTACAAAGTGCACCTGAGGGGTAGTGGGGGGTGTCTTGATTACAGGGCAGCTGGGTCCCTCTAACATACCCCTGTGGGTATTATGGCAGCGTTCTTTACAGTTGATTATGGGTTAGGATTAAACCACAAGGTGGATTGACTGACCAGTTGTGTCTGTACTGGCACAGTGCTGAAGACTGAGATTGCACTGTTGTAATCGTGTTGCATTATTGATAATATTTTAATGACATGCAGTGTCTGCAACTGGTATTCAAAGTGGGCCTTGACGTTGACAGTCAACTTGCGTGTTTGGCTTTTTGTTGATCATACATGAATAGCGTATGAAGGGAATACAGCACTGGACAATATACTTTGTACTTTGTGATCTCTGTGGCAGAGGTTAATCAGAACAGATGTCACAACATTGCACAGTTTATATTATGCATGATAAAGCAATTAAAATTATTTATAATTTGGTTTTGCTATTGTTAATATTATATGTTTTTTCTTAGTAAAACATTTATTGTTTCAACTTTCAGTAAAATGCAGATCAAACTGTATACACAATTTGTCTATTCTGATATGTTATCCATGTATTTTTGGGTGCTAAGATGTGTCTGTCTGTTGGGCCAAGTACTTGTTTGTATGAGTTTGTATCATTGTGAACACATTTGTGAGTTAAAATGCACAAAATAATCATAGGCAAAAGCCACATGTGCAGTTATTTTCTATCAGAAGGGTGTGCAGACTTACTAAAGTACTGCAACCATTTAGAAAAAGTACATTGTTAAAATGAACATTTGTTATAGTTTATTCATAAATTATTTTAAAACATACATGTATATGCATGCATATGATGTTTTAATAGTTCTTAAGAATAAATAAAAGATTTAAATCCTATTGGAAATATCGCTTTTGCATCACTGTTAAAATGCATAATTTGCATAGAATATTTTCACTTGAGTGATGTTCGCATTGCAGTCAAGTGAAAAAGACTACATTGGTAGCACTCACGGTCCTAGTAAAATTAATTATCTTGTTATAAAAAACAGATCTCCATGAAATCGCATGATATTCATGAGTGCTACATGTGTTGGCACATGTCCTGCTCTGTCCTTCCTTGTCCTGCCCTGACCTGCTCTGTCTTGTGCTGTTCTGCATAGGGTAGAGATTCTAAGCCTAGATGTTGACACTGTGCATATTTATCAACACAGGTGTGAGAGATGCAAGTCGTGACTTTATGTCTTAATCCTGTGTGTGGAGGTTGTCATTTATAAGTATAGATACTGCCGTGTACACATCATGTGCAGGATTGTTTGACCAGTCGACTGACCTCACAGGCACTGTTGTAGTGCTTGCTACCTGTAGGTCAAGCCTGTATAGCATCACACCTTTATCAGTATCTCCACACCCCTATCTCCACAGGTAGCTATCCCCACATACCTGGATCTGTTGCACAGGTAAATATCTCATTGCCTTCTTTAAGTTGGGGGCATATTGCCTGTCATTCTGCTTAACACTGAGGATATTTTATATCTTTGAATCGGTAAAAGTTCTGGTAAATCTTGCAGTAGTAGTCACAACTTCACATAATTTGTTAAACATATCATTAACCAGATAGTAATGTGCTCATCTTGGTAAACATTATATCATACAAAAACCAGGATTGCTGAAACACTGCCTGGTGTCAGGATGACTAAGAAGGACTGTCACTGATATGTCAGGATAGCTAGAAACTAAATAGTCACTGTTGAATCAATTACCATCTAACCTTCTATTGATAGCTCTTAGACTACCATGGCAAACCTGAGAGTGACAGCCCTGTATTGGTAGACCTGGCAATGACAACCATGTATTGGTGGACCTGGTAATAACAACCCTATATTGGTAAACCTGACAGTGATAGCCATTTATTGGTAGACCTGGCAATGACAACCATGTATTTGTAAACCTGGCAGTGATAATCCTACATTGGCAGACCTGGTTGTGACAGCTCTGTATTGGTAAAACTGGCAGTCCTTTAATTATTGGTGAACCTGGCAGTGACAGCCCTGTGTTTGTATTAACCTGGCAGTGACAGCCCTGTACTCGTAAACCTGACAGTGACAGCCCTGTACTCGTAAACCTGACAGCGACAGCACTATTTTGGAATAAATCGGGCAGTGACAGTCCTGTACTAATAAACTGGCAGTGACAGCCCTCTGTTGAGAGTACTCTGTGCAGAGAGCCAGTGGCCCACACTCTGCCATTGTTATCCACCTCAATGAGGGCTTCTGGGCAGGCCTGTCTTGACAGATCCATTTCACCCTGTATGAAGGGGATAATACCCCTGGGAGCAGATGCATGGGGGAGTATTAAGACAAGCTCCTGCATGTCAGGTTTACAATACCCTTGAGCCCCTACTCATGCCTCACCCTCACCCCACCTGGCGAACCTATGAAAAACAAGCAAACAAGCATGGTATTTGAAAACAGTTGTGACTACACAGAGCAGTATTGACTGTTGAGCTGACCAGATCAGTGTGACCAGTTTTGTCCATGTGAAGCTCTTCAGACTCTGTAAGATTGGACAGTAATACTTTGGTAAGTTGGCAATTTACATTGTTCGTTTTTATGACGCCCCTGGGTAGTTCAGTTATTTATAAACAAGTCCACAGTTTTAGGTGAGAATTACTGAATTTATTCAATATTAATTAATGTTTTCATCACAAAATTACAAGTTCTACAAACGACGAGTTCTACCTCCTTGTAAGTTCACATAATCTAGTTTGACAGTTGGTGAGTGACACTGTTGTATATATATATATATATATATATATATATATATATATATATATATATATATATATATATATATATACTGACAAAAACATATTGTACTCTTTCCATGGAAAGTATTTATAACATCATTTTTCAGATGAAGAATAGCTCTAAATGAGTACACCTTCGTTTTATGCTAGAAACATACATTTTGGTTTACTGCTGATATATATAATTTTCTTGTAACTTTTTTGTTTGTTTTATTTCTGCTAATGTACATTTAAAGTCACATATGTATAATCATGGGTAGAAATGAAGAAATTTAACCACTTGCCCGGCAGACTAGTAGGTTTCAAATGTTAGTCATCCCCGTGAAAAATCACTAGTCCCCGACCTTTTTAGGTAAATTCATGTGTGTCCCTGCAGTGCTCATTGGACATAAAAATGAACAAATAAATAATAATAAATTATGTATGTATACATGTCTCACTCAAAGTGCTTGCTTTAGACTGTTACAAAAATGAGTGGAAAATAGCTCTATTAGCCCAATGGACTCGTGCAGGCCAAATGTTGTTCCCCCAGAATGTTATCTCAGGCCAGCGTTAAGTTTGATCCATATAGTAATATAATTGTATTAGTTGTTAACACTGCACTGGACGGCGGAATATGTCATCATGTCAGTGCCTCGCCCGCTAATACTGGCTTGTGACATTGACATTATCTCTCATAATTAGCCAAGCATCCCTACTTGCTGCATTAACACCTGATGTTAATGCTCTGTCGTCTGCCTCTATTGTGCTACCATTTAAATCAGGGCTGTGGCACAGCAAAATGTGAATCCTTTTCTGTAAAGATTAAAGTTCGTACCCGAGGTGCATCTATTACTTTTGTGTATAAAATAAATAGACAGAACTGGGCCTGTGTTCAGGTCCTCTTTGTTGTGGTCTGCGTTTCACAGACCCTTGAAATATGCCAATGACCTCAGAATGGATGATTGATTGTACGAGACATAGGCTTTGTATTATTTAATGGCAGCGATCAGGTTGAACACATCAACTATTAACAGCACACTTGCGATGTTCAATAGCAGTCTCAGCATTGTTTGCAAGGGTCATCTATATTTGCCCTGCTATGTGCTAGTTCCTGGTGTGGACGTGATACGTTGTGTCCACACCACAGACTTTGTTTGGACAATTCGCACAGATAAACTCTTGTTTTCTTGCTTTCACATCAGACCTTGGTGTGTTTGCTTTGTAAATGGCTAAGAGTGCATTGTTGCCTCTGGTCAGTGTTTGACCGGCGCGTTCTTGTTTGAGCGGCCGTCTTATTGTTGTTTCCCACCAGACTTAGTTTGTCCTCACCTTGGACACACCTACTTCTTACACATGGCCAGGTAAGGTGTCGGTTGACATATGTTCATCCTGTATTTGTTGCGTTTGAAAATATGAAATATAAAACACTAACACTTAACTTTTCTGAATATATCAGATTAATGAAATTTTAATAATAAAAAAAATCATCAAGACAGTAGGTGTCTTTAGACAGTTTTATTACAGAATCAATAACCTCAACAAGAAACTTGTTTTTCTTCTGAATGTTTATCGAGATTTTGTAGATAATTCAACCATGTGTAAACAAATTATGATACCACAATGTCAGTGGATTTCAACAGTATATACAATTATATAGTCAATAACTAGTAAAAATGACTGTCAAGATCATTTGGTAGTTGATAAGTGACTGTCGTGATAACAATATTTACCAACTGTTAGAAAACACTCTGCATCTTTACGTAAACACCATTATAATGCTCACACATAATCACATACACCAACAACTGCATGTAATACAACTCATTTGTTCAGAATGATGAATGTTGGATCCTTGGATAGAAAGTGGGTTTCACCAATATTAGGCCCTATTTGTGATAGTGTAAAATAAAGTTTGTATTACTATGAACTACGGTATTTGCACGAAGTTAGACAATAACCCATTGTGCTAGTGTTGTCTTCAGATTTCAAGCAACCTAATCCACAGTGCAAAGGGCTTAGATAGAGGTCATGCTCCTTGGGTGCTCATAGAGTACCTGGGTAATCCATGAAAGTTTGTGCCTGATCGTCCAAGTTGTGTTTAAACGAGAACAATGTCAACATGTACAAATACATTTGTAAGCATGATTATCTAAATTCTTTTACATATTATGGCTAGATTACATTGCTGCCTGTGGAAATAAATATTACAAAGTTACATTACATTGTCCAGGTACTAGTACAAAGCTACACATGTACACATCCTATCTAGAGTTGTTAGATTTTTACCTGTAGTGTTATTAGGTTTTTCTAGAGTTATTAGGTTTCTTTCAGCCCGAATATAGAAAATAGATTACAAGGTATATAATTATATTCATTCATCTGATTTTAAGCCACAAATGTTACCTTGACATTTATCAATCTTGTGGCATTTCCAATAAATAACTATCCACGACAAACATTACTGATAAATAGCCATGGCACACACACTGTACTACCAGCTCGCATGGAGGGAAGCAATTTTTCATTATGTTGACAGCAATAAAAATTTGATTGACATAAACACAGCGGAACACTGAGGCATGGTCCATTGATTGTGGTCGCCTTTGTAGTTGGTCCATGCCTTCTGACAGCGAGTGGAGGGACTTGATTTTTAATTTGATTAATCTTGGCATAGTCGCAGTTGTGAACCCATGCATACAGGAATAATGGTTCATGGCTCTGAATACGGCTGTGTGCTGTGTGTCCTGAGTTGTGTAGCCGTATGACAAAATCAAAGCTAAGCACTCTTGCTGGGTCAATAATGTTACGGACAGAATTAGGTGGCATGAATGTGCAGACCTTCAAGGTTAGTCTTTTGGCAATTCACATAATTTTTTTAAAATTTGACCTTGTTGCTTGCACAGCAATCTTGAAACTTGCTCCGCGTGGAATGGAAAGATGATATGTACAAACAGAATGTATTATTTAATGTTTAGATTAAACAGATATGTGATAAAATTATATTAAATTAACAAAATTGTAGCGTATAAAATGCATTTACGTTGCCTAAATGCAAGACTGTATAGCTTAGATACATCTTTTTAAACTAACAATTGATACATACACACAAACTTTAGGAAATAGTTCAACATCAGAAATGGACTTACATCATTTTAAAATAGTGATTGATCACGATATATATCTAAACATTTTAAGTAGTAGCACAGTGGTGCATTGGCTAGAGCTTCAGATGCTCGACTGCGAGAACATATGGGTTTGAATCCTGTGTTGCCTTGTGAAACTTTAGGCAAGTTTTTCACTCTACTTTGCCTCAGTTCACTCAGTTGTATGAATGTGTACCCGGCTATATATATATATATATATATATATATATATATATATATATATAGGTGGATATTTGTGTTCAGATAGTCTTTGTGCATTAATTACAGCATGGCTGGAAAATTCTCACAGAAACCGAGATGGTGTATGATTGCACAGGTCTGCCAGAGAGTAAAGTGTAAAATGCTTTGAGCAATCCTGAGGATTGGGTGCTGCGCTATATAAGAACTTACCTTTCCTGCAATTTCTTTGTCAATGTTGATCTGTTTAAACGTTTGATCTCCTTAATTTTCAGTGCGATTGTTGCATGTACAGATACTATGAGAAAATAGCATGTGTATGAACATTTGCCATTATACAGTTATTATTCATTCATGGTGAGTAATTGCCAAATAGCAGTGATTGCCAAAAAAATCACACTCTAATTAACTGTACATGCTATTTTTTAGGCTATTTAAGCGATCCAATTAGTTTGTCATTTCTAGGTTAATGTGTTATGTTTTTATGCACTTGCCATTTGAAAAGCGGCAGGTAATCATACACAGCCTACCTGGCTGGCACATTTATTGATAAATATTTAATGCAATTATACACTGCCAGCCTGATATTGATTGCAGTCCTGTGTGACCCTTTGTTTGGACTGCCAGGGAGGCCTGTACACATTCCTCACGGTGCAAGGTGGTTAGCTTAGCACGTTCGCACACAGCTACAACGTATTCAAGTAGAATTTAATGGAAGTGGCCTTGTCGAGAATGCACCAAAGCAAGTCTGCATTCAGTGAATATTGCATGAGTCAGGTTCAAGATAGGAACATTTGTTTTTAGATGTTTTTTAAAAGTTTGTACTTGTCCATGGGTTATTATTAAGATCTAGGTAGATGTAACTATGATCAATGTAATAACTGGTAAAGATTGAGGTAGAGGGGTCGAGCGAGTGGAATGCGCCAGACTTTTGGAGGAACCTGGATTCAAATTCTGGTGTTGCTACCAAGTTGTGGTTCAGTACTGGTTTGGCTGCCACGTTCAAACTTGGGCAACTTTGTTCACCCTATGCTGCCTGTGTCTTTAATGGAAGGGACACTAAAGGTTGTTCATCCTTTTCATCTGGTGTCTTTGCTAGGGGACTCACAGGGAAATGGACAAAGTCCTGTCGTGACCTGTCTGAGCAGAGCCGCGGTCATATTCTACATGGCATAATCATCAACATCACTGGGATTGAAAAGTTCTGGTTGTATGTAAAAGGCATGTCACTGTATCACTGCTGAATGCACATGCCTCGCATTGACTCATTCTAAACTGTCACGTTGTCTTGCAGTATGGGACAAGAGAGATGACACAGTGGTGATGTAGAGGTCCGAGGTAGGCCCTGTCCATTCCGTCCAGCAGTATGCCATGTACCGCAACCAAGTCTGCCAGCACACGACAGACAGCCATGGCTCGAGCCACACAATCCTCTGACCAGTAAGTACTGAACTCTGTAGTAGACAGCACCCAACAACTACACCATTGCTGCATGCCTGGTTAGTCTGACGCTAGGAAACACCAGAGAGAGAGAGCAGGTTCTAGAGTAAGCAAGATCTTGTGGGTTTGAGGCAGAGTTCATCATGACTTTGCAAAAAATTACCCTCTGTACATGATGTTTTACTTCATATAGAGTGACACAGTGTACGTAGGACCTGCCGATAGCTTTCAATATTTATGAAAGAAATTCAGCAAAGTACAGTAAAGGATGTTACCCTATGCTATGAAAATGTAACAGCAGAACTCAAACCTCGATCATTGATCTGGGGAATCTACAATGAAATGTTTAAAGAAAAGATAATGTCCTGGTGATGTTGGAATACTGTTTGTCACCGTCTGTCCCTGTCACTACACCTGTCATTCTGTGCAGTCTGAAACAATCATTTGTAAAGTTAACTACCGGGTAGGTGTTTGGGGGTGCGGGAGTGTCCTAGATATTGGGTTTTTACAGTTTCAACATGGACTCAGTTTATAGACATCCTGTACCGGCCCTGCATAAAGAGGACATTTGTTCTGAGCTAACTCCATGCCAACTTCACCTGCCATGTTTTTATAGAAATTAAACAATTATAACAACTACCAGTACTCATAATATCGAGGTGGATCAAATGCGGAACGTGATAAATTTATGACAAGTGCTCTTGGTGGTAGACATTATTTTTTGCAGTTTGTCTTGGAGTCTGTGCGTGATTAGTGCATCAGTCCTTTCTGTCTATAAATAACATCTTGTTTTCTATAACACTGTTGCGTTTATCTGAGTGCCCTGTCGCTTACTGGTGGCTCCCGTGCACTGCTTTCAGCCACACTAACACTCGAACTGCCATAGCTCGGAGAAAACCAAAAAGTTCCCCCAAGAACAAGTAAGTACTGACTGTATTGTTGCCTTCTAGAAACATTTCAGGATACACATTTATCCATGGTACATGTTGATCTGCTGTATATGCTACTAGGTTGAAGTTTTTGTTATTTTGTTTTCATGTACATGTAATTACAGTATCGCCTGCCATGTATCCTAACACCGTTGCTAATGGAATGTGGTCATTTAGAACTCTTTTATTGATACAGACTTAAACAAAAGTATTTGTTCCTGTCTGAAATTCCAGGTACATGCACAGGTATACTGATGATTTAGGCATACAGTATTTACATCTGAAATCCAACATAGACCCTTTGAGTTTGAATGTAGCAAAATGGTTGATATAATGAATATGTTTCTCCTCCTCTCTCTTCCAACAATTAGTAATTGATTCACCATTAGTATGACCTAGCTATAACATTGACAGACAATCACAGCAAATATAGTGGTCTGAAAACTGTATTTACATTCAACTCACAGATGTGTTATAACAGCACAACGCTTATTTCTAGCAATAAATTATTTCATTTTTAACCACATCTACTCATTACTACTAACCATATCAACACTGATCTGTGGTAATCATATTCAGTTCATGTTCATTTGCCTATGGAGTACGTGCATCTAGACTGAACATTGACATTCTGTTCCTACTGTGTCTCTCAGCCAGTCATACTTGCCGTCCAGTTTTGCCATTTCTTCACCTTGTTCTACCTGCCTAACCATCACAGCTCTGGGAGATAATATCAGTTTTGTAATGTAATTTGTTTGATGATGGAAGTATTTGAATTGACGTCACTGAACATGTTTTGAATTCCATCTTCTGAGAAGTGCATTCTGGTGTGCTGTATTCATAATCATTAGCACTTCCTGTGAAAGCCACTATGCGCATGTAAAGGAGATCAATAATTTACTATGTGCAGTCAACCGAGACTGTTTGCGGCTGACGTGAAAGCTTTCTGTCACGGTTCAGCAAGTGTGTGTGGGTGGTAGTGTTTTTGAAAATTCAAAACAAATTTACTAGCTTTATATTAAAATATTTTAGTCTGCATTAATTTTTAACATAATATGTTAAGCATGAGTAACTGTTCAAATTGGAATAACAAATGTTGCAGGCTTGTGAGATGTTATAGTAGCCATTTTGTGTGATAATATTTAATAAATGTGTACCATTGTTTGTGTTACCGTCAAAGAAGATTAACGAAGATCAGAGGCGTGTTATTATTACGAGTTGTGTATTTCTTATGCAGACCAAGTTATGTTTAAGCAGATCAAAGTCGGTGTGCATAATATTTCAATCCTTAATTGGGTGGATAATACCTTTTATTTAAAATGTTCAAATGCTAGTAAACAATTATTTAGTCTATCCAGACATAGTGTTTAATATAGTTAAGGATTTTGTGGCATTACTTGACCTCCAGTCATAATCTTCATCACTGCATTTGACCCATGCCTAAAACAATATCAATCACTAATTCGTTTGATTTAATTACCACACAATCCCCAATTTATTAATGGTCACTCACGCATTCATGCATATGTTTCCGGTGTCCTTATATGTTCCGCTGTAATGTGCAGGATTTGTGGCTGCAGAATTACCACAAGCGGAGGTGCTTATGGCCTGGCACTTACCTTCATAAGTTTATTTACTGCCTCTATGAGTTACTGGAAACTGTCTCAGTAAATGTGTGTGTTTGTGTGCTAAATGGGTATTGAGATTTGTGATAGAAATTAGCAGCTTAGCTACAATTGATATCTATGGACAGAAAAAACAGGGTGTTATGAAATAAATCACTTCTGGAAAGGATTGAGAATGTAAACAACAAAGGGTGAGGGAGAATTTCACAGTATTTTGAGTGATTATGTAGAGTCTTGTGAAATGTCATGCATGTTTGAATCCATTTCAAACAATTCAGTGTGTAAACCAGTAAAGATTTAGTCAAATTCCGTCACTTATCCGTGAATAAATATTTTAGTATCCACATAGTGAAGACAATTTGTTCTCTGGAAGATGCTTTTCTTTGAAACACTGGTGAATAGTTTGCTACAAAGGGGAATCTTCTTAATTTCCTATGGGATTATGTACCATCTATACATTTTGTGTGTAGAAACAGCAACCTGGCTCATAGCCAAAATGTTTCGAGGATGTGAATGAAACAGTCACTCAGTTGAGTCTTGAGATATAATTGTTGGCTTAAAGAGCATCTTGGCCTGTATGATGCTATCTTCAAATAATACAGATTTTCCAAATTTTGATACCACTATAGGAACAGAGACATTTCACAAGTATGGACAAGACAGTATTCGATACCACAACAGCCTTGTGAACTAAATACCATCCAGTGTTTCATGGTGTTAACTGCTACTGATAACATAAATACATTGCTTACCAGACATATCTTGACAGTATGGTAATTCATACTGATCCACTGCAACAAGGACTGAGTAGTTAATTCAGACTAACTGAAGTTGTTCTTCCATGCGCATCTGTTTGTGGAATAATCCAGCTTTAATGGATTAGGCTAATCTGAAAATGCTGCGTGAAGCCGCATTAATCTTGCATGATTTAATTGTGCTTGTTAACTTATTAGACGAGTGACCAGGTATAAAGTTCGCCAGCATGTTTATGGTACATAGTAAATGTATTATTTATAAGCTTACAATATTATTGTAAACTTATTGAATTATGGTGCAGATCTGGGGTATTTATCCAAAATGGGAAGCCAAGGCTGATTCCAGATCTAATTCCAAATTTGGTATTACAATTGGAATTGGTCACTATGAAAGTTAGAATAGATTTGGGTTGAATCGCAATATGAAAGCATGCTCCTTCATATACACATTCATTTAGTTTTGCACACGCACACACGCACGCACGCACCACACGCACACACGCACACACGCACACACGCACACACGCACACACGCACACACGCACACACGCACACACGCACACACGCACACGCACACGCACACACACACATACACATACACAGCACACACACATACACAGGTGTTAGATCCATACACATGTTACTAGACCAGGTAGCAGTTGTAATGTTATTAGACCAGGTAGCAGTTGTAATGTTATTAGACCAGGTAGCAGTTGTAATGTTATTAGACCAGGTAACAGTTGTAATGTTATTAGACCAGGTAACAGTTGTAATGTTATTAGACCAGGAAAGCAGTTGTAATGTTATTAGACCAGGTAGCAGTTGTAATGTTATTAGACCAGGTAGCAGTTGTAATGTTATTAGACCAGGTAGCAGTTGTAATGTTATTAGACCAGGTAGCAGTTGTAATGTTATTAGCCAGGTAGAATTTGTAATGTTATTAGACCCGGTAGCAGTTGTAATGTTATTAGACCAGGTAACAGTTGTAATGTTATTAGACCAGGTAACAGTTGTAATGTTATTAGACCAGGTAGCAGTTGTAATGTTATTAGACCAGGTTGCAGTTGTAATGTTATTAGACCAGGTAGCAGTTGTAATGTTATTAGACCAGGTAGCAGTTGTAATGTTATTAGACCAGGTAGCAGTTGTAATGTTATTAGACCAGGTAGCAGTTGTAATGTTATTAGACCAGGTAGCAGTTATAATGTTATTAGACCAGGTAGCAGTTGTAATGTTATTAGACCAGGTAGCAGTTGTAATGTTATTAGACAGGTGGCAGTGTAATGTTATTAGACCAGGTGGCAGTTGTAATGTTATTTGACTGGCCTTTGTTTTCAATGTCAGCAGAACTATGTTTACATACAGTAGTAATGATAATATAATGCTACAAATAATAACAATGTCCGTGCTGTGCACTACCTGTTCTCACTGACTGGGCCTCTGTAAAACTGCATTTACTGTCGCTTCCCCCCTCTGACACCTGCCCCTGAGGTGTGGATCAATAACCTTTGTTTCCACCTGTTCAAGCTTTCCTTCCTCCACACGCACCGGGGCTGAGTCCCGCCTACTACTTCACTTATTAGTTCCCACGCAGTTAATGATCACTGCACGCATAATTATATCATTCGACTGACTTAACTGTGTCAAAATCATAGGTGTCCATTCAGAACTGCTACGCTTATGGCGTTCTGTGACAGAGACCTTGTGAATCAGTAAACCTTGCTAGGCTGTTTGTTAAGTTTCCCGCGGTGGTTATTACGAACAGGGACGTACATATTCGTTTATTATGTTGTACGCTTACATCAATTGTCACTGATGGTGTACACAATTGCTGCCATTTAACGAGCAAACATGTTACAATGGCAACATATTGATCAGTTTGGCCAAATCAGTGATCAATTCCTAGCCTTAATCCCCCACCCTGATGAGTGGTAGGCAGGTGTGGCTACGAGGCCTGCTGCATGTAACGAGTCATGTTTACTAGTGATATGTCTTCCGTGTGCTAGCAGTCTTCGTGTTATTATCATATTCATAAAGTGGATCTGCGTGGCATTCCTGTGCCTCTGACATGCACATGAATGTTAATATTTCGAGCCATTGAGTTGGTTGTATGGAAGCAATCACTGTGTATGTTTTCATTAGGCATTCCTTGTCGTGTTTTCATATGTCTAGGTATATTAGCTAGTGATGGAATGTTTCATGTCACGAGGATTGTAAATTACTTGATTATATCAGTGAAAACAAACTACATTCATGGCAAAATCCAAACCTTGTGGTATTTTACAGGTAATGTTTGTATAGTGTGGTGCCATGTCTTTGTGTTTGCTGAAAGCATACTGTTCTTGATCTTTTGTGACAGGCATGTTTGTTTGAACGCTGAGTCAACTTCTCTTCTAGCAGCAGTTCATGTTTTAGCCAATTACAGCATGAAGACAGAAATGTCTTCCACTGTTTGATGTCAGGTGCCATGACATGACATGACATGACACACCTGAATGAATTGGAGCAATGTAGAATGAACAAGTTTCTCAAGCTTCAACACAGCAGAATAAGAATCAAACCTGGGTTCTCTTGGTTGAGAATCCGATGCTCCAACATTGTCCATTTTGCTCCACTGTGCTGTACTTTGCTCCACTGTGTTCCACTTTGCTCCACAGTGCTCCACTGTGTTCCACTGTGCTCCACTTTGCTCCATTGTGCTCCATTGTGCTCCACTGTGTTCCACTTTGCTCCAATGTGCTCTGCTGGGCTCCAATGTGCTCTACCATGTTCCACTATACTCCGGTTTGCTCAATTGCATTCCACTTTGCTCCATTGAGCTCCACTAAGAACTGTGAACTTTCTTAAAGAAGAAAGAGGAATGTAAGATGGGCTGAAGGGTGTAAATAAGACAGAGGTGTGTAATTGGCAGAGTACAATAGGCAGAAGGATGTAGAATAGAGGAGTGTAGGTAGGCGGAGATGTGTTACAGAGGCAGATGTAAGTTAAATGTAGGTAGAGGGTATAAGATGGGTTATAGGGCGTACAATAGACAAAGGAGTGTAAAACAGGTGGCGTGTATGATAGGCAGTGCAGAAGCACTAGTTAGCATCACTCTTATGGAGGATGCGACAAGACGGAACACATGGGATGGTCTGGGTGGGGAGGTTTATGAGGGAACTGACTCATCTGATGGGACGACTGTGAAGAGATTAGCATGTGCTGAACAGTTACCTCAAAGTGACCTAACAACCAGGCCACTGTACATTCAGATTGAGGAAAACCCCAAAGGAGCTAAGGACCCTGGCTGAAGATAAGATAGAGTTGAAGGGGAAGAGGGCCTGATTGAGGCTGGATGATGTATTCTCACTGCTACAACTGCAGGATGAAATACGTCCCCAGGGTCTGGTAATGAGGAAACTCTTAACTAATACAGAGCTCTGTGTTAGTTTTATTGTAACACGTTAATGACTAGTTCACCTGGTTTCTTTATTGGTCTGTTTGCCTAGTTTCTTAATTGATTGGTTCACCCAGTTTCTGTACATGGTGACTTATGGTTAACAGTTCACTCAAGATAACTTAGTTGGGGATTCTACAGCTGCTGTTCTGAAGCCTGGATGATTTTGTTCTGTTCACCTTGCCTTAGTTGGTTGTTCCTTCACTCCACTCAGCAGTATAAACAAGTAGCTGGTTGTAGACACTGATGTGTGAATGAACAGACGTTTTGTGGTAATTGCAACATGGCTTAAGGCTTTCCGGATACATCAAAATTATGTTCAGATGAAAAATGTGTGTCTGGGATGTGAAGTGAAGTTAACATATGGATGGGTCGTCACAGTTTCTGTGAACTAAAGTTTACATATGGATGGGTCGTCACAGTCTCTGTGAACTAAAGTTTACTTATGGATGGGTTGTCACAGTTTCTGTGAACTAAAGTTTACTTATGGATGGGTTGTCACAGTTTCTGTGAACTAAAGTTTACTTATGGATGGGTTGTCACAGTTTCTGTGAACTAAAGTTTACATATGGATGGGTCGTCACAGTTTCTGTGAACTAAAGTTTACTTATGGGTGGGTTGTCACAGTTTCTATGAAGTGAAGTTTACTTATGGATGGGTTGTCACAGTTTCTCTGAACTAAAGTTTACTCATGGATGGTTGTCACAGTTTCTGTGAACTAAAGTTTACTTATGGGTGGGTTGTCACAGTTTCTATGAAGTGAAGTTTACTTATGAATGGGTTGTCACAGTTTCTGTGAACTAAAGTTTACTCATGGATGGGTTGTCACAGTTTCTGTGAACTAAAGTTTACTTATGGCTGGGTTGTCACAGTTTCTATTAAGTGAAGTTTACATATGGATGGGTTTTCACAGTTTCTGTGAACTAACGCTTACTTATGGGTGGGTTGTCACAGTTTCTATGAAGTGAAGTTTACTTATGGATGGGTTGTCACAGTTTCTGTGAACTAAAGTTTACTTATGGATGTGTTGTCACAGTTTCTGTGAACTAAAGTTTACTTATGGGTGGGTTGTCACAGTTTCTATGAAGTGAAGTTTACTTATGAATGGGTTGTCACAGTTTCTGTGAACTAAAGTTTACTCATGGATGGGTTGTCACAGTTTCTGTGAACTAAAGTTTACTTATGGGTGGGTTGTCACAGTTTCTATGAAGTGAAGTTTACTTATGGATGGGTTGTCACAGTTTCTCTGAACTAAAGTTTACTTATGGATGGGTTGTCACAGTTTCTGTGAACTAAAGTTTACTTATGGATGTGTTGTCACAGTTTCTGTGAACTAAAGTTTACTTATGGGTGGGTCGTCACAGTTTCTGTTAACTAAAGTTTACTTATGGGTGGGTTGCCACAGTTTCTGTGAACTAAAGTTTACTTATGGATGGGTCGTCACAGTCTCTGTGAACTAAAGTTTACTTATGGATGGGTCGTCACAGTTTCTATGAAGTAAAATTTACTTATGGATGTGTTGTCACAGTTTCTGTGAACTAAAGTTTACTTATGGATGTGTTGTCACAGTCTCTGTGAACTAAAGTTTACTTATGGGTGGGTTGTCACAGTTTCTATGAAATAAAGTTTACTTATGGATGTGTTGTCACAGTTTCTGTGAACTAAAGTTTACTTATGGATGTGTTGTCACAGTCTCTGTGAACTAAAGTTTACTTATGGATGGGATGTCACAGTTTCTGTGAACTAAAGTTTACTTATGGATGGGTCGTCACAGTCTCTGTGAACTAAAGTTTACTTATGGATGGGTTGTCACAGTCTCTGTGAACTAAAGTTTACATATGGATGGGTTGTCACAGTCTCTGTGAACTAAAGTTTACATATGGATGGGTTGTCACAGTCTCTGTGAACTAAAGTTTACTTATGGGTGGGTTGTCACAGTCTCTGTGAACTAAAGTTTACTTATGGATGGGTTGTCACAGTTTCTGTGAACTAAAGTTTACTTATGGATGGGTTGTCACAGTTTCTGTGAACTAAAGTTTACTTATGGGTGGGTTGTCACAGTTTCTGTGAACTAAAGTTTACTTATGGGTGGGTTGTCACAGTTTCTATGAAGTGAAGTTTACTTATGGATGGGTCGTCACAGTCTCTGTGAACTAAAGTTTACATATGGATGGGGCGTCACAGTCTCTGTGAACTAAAGCTTACTTATGGATGGGTTGTCACAGTCTCTGTGAACTAAAGTTTACATATGGATGGGTTGTCACAGTCTCTGTGAACTAAAGTTTACATATGGATGGGTTGTCACAGTCTCTGTGAACTAAAGTTTACTTATGGGTGGGTTGTCACAGTTTCTGTGAACTAAAGTTTACTTATGGATGGGTTGTCACAGTTTCTGTGAACTAAAGTTTACTTATGGGTGGGTTGTCACAGTTTCTGTGAACTAAAGTTTACTTATGGATGGGTTGTCACAGTTTCTGTGAACTAAAGTTTACTTATGGGTGGGTTGTCACAGTTTCTGTGAACTAAAGTTTACTTATGGGTGGGTTGTCACAGTTTCTATAAAGTGAAGTTTACTTATGGATGGGTCGTCACGGTTTCTCTGAACTAAAGTTTACATATGGATGGGTCGTCACAGTCTCTGTGAACTAAAATTTACTTATGGATGGGTTGTCACAGTTTCTGTGAACTAAAGTTTACTCATGGATGGGTTGTCACAGTTTCTGTGAACTAAAGTTTACTTATGGGTGGGTCGTCACAGTTTCTGTGAACTAAAGTTTACTTATGGGTGGGTTGCCACAGTTTCTGTGAACTAAAGTTTACATATGGATGGGTTGTCATAGTTTCTGTGAACTAAAGTTTACTTATGGATGGGTTGTCACAGTTTCTGTGAACTAAAGTTTACATATGGATGGGTCGTCACAGTTTCTGTGAACTAAAGTTTACTTATGGGTGGGTCGTCACAGTCTCTGTGAACTAAAGTTTACTTATGGATGGGTCGTCACAGTTTCTATGAAGTAAAGTTTACTTATGGATGTGTTGTCACAGTTTCTGTGAACTAAAGTTTACTTATGGATGTGTTGTCACAGTCTCTGTGAACTAAAGTTTACTTATGGGTGGGTTGTCACAGTTTCTATGAAGTAAAGTTTACTTATGGATGTGTTGTCACAGTTTCTGTGAACTAAAGTTTACTTATGGATGTGTTGTCACAGTCTCTGTGAACTAAAGTTTACTTATGGATGGGATGTCATAGTTTCTGTGAACTAAAGTTTACTTATGGATGTGTTGTCACAGTTTCTGTGAACTAAAGTTTACTTATGGATGGGTCGTCACAGTTTCTGTGAACTAAAGTTTACTTATGGATGGGTTGTCACAGTTTCTGTGAAGTAAAGTTTACTTATGGATGTGTTGTCACAGTTTCTGTGAACTAAAGTTTACTTATGGATGGGTCGTCACAGTTTCTGTGAAGTAAAGTTTACTTATGGATGTGTTGTCACAGTTTCTGTGAACTAAAGTTTACTTATGGATGGGATGTCACAGTTTCTATGAAGTAAAGTTTACTTATGGATGGGTTGTCACAGTTTCTGTGAACTAAAGTTTACTTATGGATGGGTTGTCACAGTTTCTATGAAGTAAAGTTTACTTATGGGTGGGTCGTCACAGTTTCTATGAAGTAAAGTTTACTTATGGATGTGTTGTCACAGTTTCTGTGAACTAAAGTTTACTTATGGGTGGGTTGTCACAGTTTCTATGAAGTAAAGTTTACTTATGGATGTGTTGTCACAGTCTCTGTGAACTAAAGTTTACTTATGGATGGGATGTCACAGTTTCTGTGAACTAAAGTTTACTTATGGATGGGTCGTCACAGTCTCTGTGAACTAAAGTTTACTTATGGATGGGTTGTCACAGTCTCTGTGAACTAAAGTTTACATATGGATGGGTTGTCACAGTCTCTGTGAACTAAAGTTTACATATGGATGGGTTGTCACAGTCTCTGTGAACTAAAGTTTACTTATGGGTGGGTTGTCACAGTTTCTGTGAACTAAAGTTTACTTATGGATGGGTTGTCACAGTTTCTGTGAACTAAAGTTTACTTATGGGTGGGTTGTCACAGTCTCTGTGAACTAAAGTTTACATATGGATGGTTTATCACAGTCTCTGTGAACTAAAGTTTACTTATGGATGGGTTGTCACAGTCTCTGTGAACTAAAGTTTACATATGGATGGGTCGTCACAGTCTCTGTGAACTAAAGTTTACTTATGGATGGGTTGTCACAGTCTCTGTGAACTAAAGTTTACTTATGGATGGGTTGTCACAGTCTCTGTGAACTAAAGTTTACTTATGGATGGGTTGTCACAGTTTCTGTGAACTAAAGTTTACTTATGGATGGGTTGTCACAGTCTCTGTGAACTAAAGTTTACATATGGATGGGTTGTCACAGTCTCTGTGAACTAAAGTTTACTTATGGATGGGTTGTCACAGTCTCTGTGAACTAAAGTTTACATATGGATGGGTCGTCACAGTCTCTGTGAACTAAAGTTTACTTATGGATGGGTTGTCACAGTCTCTGTGAACTAAAGTTTACTTATGGATGGGTTGTCACAGTCTCTGTGAACTAAAGTTTACTTATGGATGGGTTGTCACAGTCTCTGTGAACTAAAGTTTACTTATGGATGGGATGTCACAGTCTCTGTGAACTAAAGTTTACTTATGGATGTGTTGTCACAGTTTCTGTGAACCACCAGGATCATGTCTTCCAATACCTGGACTCATTGTCTCAAGCCAGACACAGTGATTATTAACAGGATGTTCACTGAATCAGTCGTACTTGTCCTAAGTTGTGATCTTGAATGCAGAAAACAGGCAGGTTGTGCGAACATTCCAGGAAGTTGGATAAGGTGACAATGACGAGACACGGTCATATGATGAGAGACATGTGACAATAAATATGTAGGACACGTCATGCTAAGTTGATTTAGCCAATGCGCAAGAACCGTGTGTCACTTGGTTCAGAAACATGCCATGTCATTGTATCTTGTTTATACAGCACAAAAATCCACATGTGTGTGTGGTGTTGTTATGTTAGGGCCGGTATATAATAATATTAGACTCCAGCTTTGTACAGTATAGTGTGATTGTATCACAAACGTGATCAGATGTTTTGGCCAATTGTTGTTGCATGACAACGTGTTACAATATATTGGTATTTGCTTTAAATTAATTAATTAATTTGGACCATATCAATACATCCATTGGTTAGTCAGTCTTAGCCATAAGAATGTAAGCCTACTAATTGAATCAGTTAATCAAACGACATGTATCTATAATTCTATCCATCAATCCATCCATCCAGCCAGTCAACCAATGTCCACCCGCCTTCCCAATCCATCTGTCAACCACACTTCCACCCACCCCATTCACCAATCCATCCTCCCACCTCTTCACCCAGTCCACCCTCCACCCACCCATCTACCCACCCACCTATCCTGACCCATGCATTCATCCACCCACCCACACACCCACTCAATCAGTAGACCTCTGGTTCCATTGCTCCATCAGTTCAGGTGTTTGATATGTCTAATTAACCTTTCATCCAGGCCTGTCAGCATGCAGCCCCTGACCCTGTCAGCATGCAGCCCCTGACCCTGTCAGCATGCAGCCCCTGACCCTGTCAGCATGCAGCCCTTGACCCTGTCAGCATGCAGCCCCTGGCCCTGTCAGTGTGCAGCCCCTGACCCTGTCAGCATGCAGCCCCTGACCCTGTCAGCATGCAGCCCTTGACCCTGTCAGCATGCAGCCCCTGGCCCTGTCAGTGTGCAGCCCCTGACCCTGTCAGCATGCAGCCCCTGACCCTGTCAGCATGCAGCCCCTGACCCTGTCAGCATGCAGCCCCTGACCCTATCAGCATGCAGCCCCTGGCCCTGTCAGCAGGTGTGCCTGCCTCTGTCACCTGTCACATCACCACCACTGCTGACCACCTGCTAGAGCAGAAACCACTGTGTCAGTTCTGTGTCACTACATCTGTAATAGGCATACAATGACAAGACACACTGACTGTCACCACTGCAGCATCTTCATTATTCAACCAGTGCATGTGTTGATATTAACCAGATTTGTTCTAGTTTGGTCTGGATGTCTGTATAAAAAAGTAGCCAACCATTTCTGGAAAGTAATCGCTAAGGTTTGGAATTGAGGTTGTAAATCATTATATATGGTTGTAATAAAATACCATGGGTTAAAAAAGGTCACTAACAAAGATTTCACTGAGATAATATTATATGAAAGCACTCTGGGTACTTGGTAGGCATTTTTCTTTGTCATTGCTTATTGCTAGTCATTTTTATCTGATAATTATTGACACAACGTTGACTAAGCAAAGCAGCAATTGCTTTTAGCATGTTGAGCAAACTTAACACACACAGGAGTTGCGATTCAGTTAGCGACCATAATAGTCTCTACTTTGCAAACAAGTAAATTCACTCCCCCCTCTACGTAGTCGAGAAATACTATTGTCTGTTGTTGATAACAATCTTAACAGTCTCTTGTGTCTGTTGTTCCTTCTGAAATGTCGGTCAGTCGGTGCATGTCGAGATTACTACAGAGGTCAATAAATAATAGATAGGCTGGCTGACCTCTGAGTATTGCCACAACCTGGGAGAAACGACATGTAAAATTGATTGGCTGGATTAAACTATATTAATTAATGACATCATATTTTACTTCTGGATTGATGGTGTATGAATAATGTGCCAATGCTTTCAAGATATATACCCTTTCTAAAAATGTCTTCATTACGAACTAATAATGAAATAATAATATTAAATATATATGAACTCGGAATTGGGCACTTCATGAGTTACAGCACTTGTACTGAATATAGGTTTCAATTTTCGTTGTTGAATAGCCGTGTAAGTCTAAGCGTAAGGTGCTTTAACCCTATGACATGTCAGTGACAAGACAAGAAGTATAAAACGTAAGGTTTTTGCATTAATACTGAGTCAACATATCTGCACACGGTTTGGAATTGCCTGATGCAGCCCTAGCATTGCAGTAGCGAAGACATGTATGTTGTCAGTTCAGATAGTTCAGGTGTAATTAATGCTTAGTGTGTTGTACCTGATGATGGTCCGTGACCATGAATATATGGATCTCACATAATTAATAGTTTGTGTGCACAACATACTTGATGGCATTTGATCATATTGACTACTTTGTATCAATCTTGTGTGATATCTGTAAGACTTTGTTTGGCAAGGTGTCCTATACGTGGTAGCTGTAATGAAGACGTTTTTAATGTGTACTAGGTTCAAAGGCATAGGAGCATTCACTAGTGGATGTGGGTGTATGTATTCATATCTATGTATGTGTTTTTTATGCGTACGTGCGTGTGCATGTGTTTGTGTGTGTTTGTGTATATGCGTGTTTGTGTATGTGTGTTTGTGTGTGTGATCATGTGTGTGTATGTGCATGTGTGTGTGTTGTATGTCTGTGTGTGTGTGTGTGTGTGTGTGTGTGTGTGTGTGTGTGTGTGTGTGTGTGTGTGTGTGTGTGTGTGTGTGTTTATGTATGGATGTATGTGTGTGCATTGTGCATGCGTGTATGACTGGAAATATGTATGTGGGAATGGATCATATAAACATGTCATAAACTGTCATCACAATCTTAAATCAGAATCCAGTTGTTTATAAGCCAATAGTTGCTAATCTTAATCCTTAGTAAGTGGATGTGATTACCAGTGCATATGTTGTGATTGTAGAGAGACCGAGGAACTCACCAAGTTGCTGGCATTACTCAACAGTCCGCCCAGCAAAACCCAGGTTTGTACATCATTTAATATCCATTCATTGCTTTGACAGGCTGACAAACCAAAGGAATGTTTGTGCCACCCGCAAACAACTCACAAACATATGGTAATAAATTTTAAATGTTTGAACTCTTGATCAACCTCTTGTTCACAAGAATTTACTGTTGGAAATGTTGCTAAATACTATTAAAATGAGACTATTGATCATGTGACACTAATTTTGCTCAAAGATTGCATCAGCATGAATGCTGATTATTATTATTAATGTAATGTAAAAATATGTCACTTAATTACAACAATGTCATGCCTTGTTTGACAACTATTCTTAACATCAACATCACATAAACAGTCGCCAGGAGCAGATCTGAAGCTGTAAATGGATGTAGAGTCAACTGGCATGTCAACATTGCAGTTACCTTCCACGGCCAAAGATGGCGCTACTAAACCATCAAGTGGCTCCCTCCAGTGGCCAGTGCCACAAGCAAAGAACGGAGAGCAGCAGTCAACTGAGGCATTGGCACTGGAAAGGTTCAGGTAATTAAGTATGCATTTATGAATGATACATGAACTTTATTTACAACTTTTGCCAAGTGTTTCGTAGGAGTAGACTGACAGTTGTATTTTCCACAATTTTATTTCCTACTTTACCAGTTGATTATAATGCGAAAATGAACGAAATGTGATGTAATAAACAGAGATGTTTTGCATTGTGTAGACAACTAAAGATATACTGATTAATACTTGGTGAAAGACATTGGTGGAATTATATAATGGGTTTTGTGTAGTGAGTGTAGTACTGATGAATACTCCCTCCTAAAGGTCAGATGTTGTGTGCATAAACACCTCTTGATATTCAGATGTTGTTTGCATAAACATGAAGGATGACATGGTAATATTGACATAAATAATGTACCACATACAAATTGTAATTTAATAATTTTGTTGGATTTAATCAGTGGATTTGATCTGTGTTTTCATGTTCCAGCTTGGCGTATCAGAAAGAAAGAAACTTCAGCAGACAGGCACAACAGAAATACTTCACCGACATCTTCACAGCTCTGGTCAAACACAGGTTCTCAAGCAGGTGGGATGGCGTCGCCATGTTGCGTAGCATATTATACATAATCACGTATGAATAAACAGTGATTCGCTCATATGAAACTAAGCCTTGTCTGTTGACTTCACAGAAATAATGAGTACCAATAAAGTAACATGTCTCATTGTCATCCTGCAAATGATGTGTTTTCTAAATGCAGAGAAGACATTTATAGAAGGTGACCCTGGTTGTGTTAATATCATCATCTGGTGAAGGCATAAGCAGTTTTTACCTATTTATTATCTTGTACATGTTTTACATTAATTTTACAAAATGTCATACTCATTATTTTATTATCAATATACCATTTATTTTAATAATTATCTTTAGCTAACTTATTTATTTTATTATTTATTACTATTACTTTTTTATAAATATTTTATGTATTTTATTTTCCTTAACAAATACTCATGTACAGCACCTCTGAATGGATATTTCTAGATTTATGGTGCTTTATAAATGTTCTTATTATTATATCTTTATATCAACACCATTAACATTGCATATATGTCCATACAGTTACATAAACGATGGAGGTACATCTGATCAGTCCAAACTGTATTATTACCACCAGTTCAATGTGATGTTGATCGATTCAGTTCCGTACATTAAGTTGAGCGCTAATATTTTGTACTTTGTGTTCCAGAGACTGGATACAGAGGGCGCCACCGGAGAACATCCTTCGAGTGGTCATGTGCCTTCGCATCCTCATGAGAGATGTGGCCTACCAGAAACAGTTCTCAGACCTCGATGGCATCACAGTCTTGGCGGAGGTAAGAAATGAACCTTTGTGTGCATCGCCAGGTTTTAGTGTGGGTGCATCGCAAGTGGGTGTATCACAAGTGAATGTATCACAAGTGGCTGTATCAGAGGTTGGTGTATCACCAATGGGTGTATCACCAGAAGTAGCACAGTGACTCAGGGGTCTACCATCGGCCTCTTCGGACTAGGAGAACCCGGTTTTAATCCTGTGCTGCGGTGTTAAAACCTTGGGGAAGTTTTTTTCACTCTACATTGCTCCAGTTCACTCACCTGTGTGAATGAATTGCTGGCTATAGACTGGTGAACATTTAGTAGTCTTCGCGAATCAATTAATAAAAATATGCCTTCAATTAGTTATTTTTCACCTTTTCATTATGTGCCTTAATTATGGATGCTTCAGAATACTTCTGAAACAGTGATAGTTATTTTGAAAGGTAATAGAGGTACACAAATGTTTACTTGCAAATATTAGGTTTTCTTACACACAGTGAAGGTTAAGTCTTCTAATTTAGTCATTATATATATACTAGTGGGTCAGTTTACCATTCTTATGCGTCAGAAGGTTAGCATCTATGTGGTACACAGTTCATCAATATGTTGATATGTAGTGATTTTGTCATAGCAGAAATCGTAGTAGCAAAATGATTCAGTATTTGTCGGGGATATAATTGTTTGAGAGAAACATGTTTCTGTTTGCCTGCATTTGTTTACAAGTTGGCTGATGTGGTTGTTTACAATTGTTCTTCAGCATTTGGAGAAGGCGACAGACAGTTACATGGCCTATGGAGATGGTCCCTTTGTAGTGGACATCCTCAAAGAAATGACCAGTAAGTCACATGATTTTAAACGATCTCTTGTTCATTTAAGTTTATCACTGTTATTATGTAATAACACAAGCCTTTTAATGGTTTATGAATACATTATGATAATGCCACATTTAAAATGCACTTTGCATTGTGGAATATGGTAGTGTAACTTACCTCTCTGAATCAAGATATTCCACTGTTGATTCCTCTTAATTCTTAATTAATTAGTATGCATTACAAAAACGGTTAACATTCAATGGGTTAAAACTCATGGAATGAGTAAAAACACTGTTAGCATACAAGACTATGTTTGATTTGATTAAGTTCTTTGTTTGTTTGGTTCAGATATTTTCCAGAAGTTGTCTTCCTTGGTTCAGCAAAGACAGTGCATTGTTGCTTGTGGCGCTACGAAGGTTTGTTCAACTTTATTTCTGATGCTGGTATCTGAATCTGAGTCATAAGAAGACAATATTGGCTATTGCATATGACGGGACATTATTAACATTTGATCACTGAAAAAAGTATACAGTTTGGTCTAAACATGTTAACAGTGCTTAGTGTAGTTAATTATTTGCTTATTTTTAGTTACTGAACACATATTTTGAGTTAAGGAACTATTACGATTTCAAGAGCAAGCATGTAGTATGACTCCTAGGTTAGGATATATGGGAATTTTACAGATCTATGCCTGAAAATGTCTGAGTCACATGACTGTCATGTGACTTGTGTGTTGTAGAGCCTGGTGCTGCTGTTGAATGCGAGTGATGTGATTGTGCTGCACTGCAGTCTCCACACTCTCATCAGTCTCGCACACAGGTGGGCGCAGGTGTCTCTCAGCCAGTCTCAGTTTACACTGGTCAACCGATGGTTATACTCATTGTAGTGTAGTTAAAAAAGCATTTTCTGTATGTTTTGAATATACCCGTCCAAGGTACCTTAATTATCCTGCAACTGTTACAACACCGCATAACATAATGTGGTTTCATTACTCGCCACTAGTTGGATTTTCTGCCCAATGTTAATAAAAGTAGTAAAATTCACAAGCCAAATATGGCTGTTATATTTTATGTTATCAACTTATATTTGTGACATTTTTTCACAATAATTGTGCGAAGTTTTGTGTTTTTCAATTATCGCAAGTATGTCTAACAATTTAGCAAACAATCTGGTAACGTCATATTGATAACTCAAATTCAAACATCGTGTAATGGGCCTACTACTGAAGATGGTCTGTTCATGCAGACTATAAATAGTTGCGTTGCTGTGTTTCAGTGCTGAGCCTCGAGGTCACATTGTGGAGTTGAACGCCATTGAGATGTTACTGCAGATTATGCAGGACTATGACACGCTCTCAAAGAAGTAATATAACATATAATGTAATAGTAACACTCCAATAGTGCCAGCATCCTGGGAATCTGTGCTCAGTGTCATTGTGTTATTATCCGGTCTAGTTGATAGTCATTTAAGTACTTGTTTGTTTAATGTTTAAATAATAATGAAGATATCAAGATAATCCTTCCCTGAAGATACAAAAATATTACTTTCCAAGCCGTACAAATTCCACTAGCCGTAGTGTCCACACTTCTGTTAAACCCCATTTTCTCTCCCTCCAATCTTACGTTTACTCCTAACCGGTGATTTAGATGTATGGGTGATTCAGTATTACAAGTCTATTATGTTCTACTATAGATGTTCAGTTATCAACATGTTGAATAGTTTAACATATGCGTGTTTATGATCATAAGCTACAAGTTTTATTAAACAAGATATGTTTAACTATATCTGCGTTGTGTTGATGTTGACAGATTGTCAGCCACTTTACTACGACTGTTGTGTGCAGACTCCAAGGCGAGAGAGATGGTTGAAGCATATGATGGCATTGCACTGTTGCTCAGGTACACAAACTTGTCATTTCTTCTTTGTCACTTTTTTGGCTATGTGTATCTGCTGTGGAACAATGTGTGGTTTCTCTTTCAGTTTGCTGCACAATGACATTGTGAAGTTGCAGTGGAACATTGTGTATGCTTTCTCTTTCAGTTTGCTACACAATAACAATGTGAATCTGCTGTTGAACATCGTTTGTTTTATCTTTCAGTTTGATGCAACAACATTGTAAAACTTCTGTTGAATGTTGTATGGTTTCTCTTTCAGTTTGCTGCACAATGACAATGTGAAGCTGCTGTGGAACATTGTGTGGTGCCTGGTGCAGCTGTCGTCAAACCAGGAGGCCAGCAACGACATCCGCCGGATGGGAGGTATCCCTGTCCTTCTCTCCCTCCTACAGTAAGTTCTTGTGGGCCAAAGACAACACGTAGTTCAGATGTTAAACGCCATATTTTTCCCAAATAAAATAACTTTATTTAATAACTAGAAAATATGTATTATGCAATATAATGACAACCCCAAAATCACAAGTTTGATAAAACATTAAAAAAATTGACATTAAGTGGGAGCTGTCACAGTGCTGGCTTGGAAAAGTCTGCTTTCGGGAAATGCAATGAGGGCAGAATCGTTATGACATCTGATCACTTCTTTATGACACATGATGATCTTTGTGACATCTGATCACTTCTTTATGACACGTCACAATCTTTATGATATCTGATCACTTCTTTATGACATTTAATGATCTTTATGACATCTGATCACTGCTTTATGACATATGATGATCTTTATGACATCCGATCACTTCTTTATGACTTATGATGATCTTTGTGGCATCTGATCACTTCTTTGTGACATGTGATAATCTTTATGACAACAGATCACTTCTTTATGACACGTGATGATCTCTTTTGACATCTGATCACGTCTTTATGATACATGATGATCTTTATGACACCTGATCACTTCTTTATGACATTTGATGACCATTATGACATCTGATCACTTCTTTATGACATGTGATGATCTCTATGACATCTGATCACGTCTTTATGATACATGATGATCTTTATGACACCTGATCACTTCTTTATGACACGTGATGATCTTTATGACATCTGATCACTTCTTTATGATATGTGATGATCTTTATGATATCTGATCACTTCTTTATGACATTTGATGACCATTATGACATCTGATCACTTCTTTATGACATGTGATGTTCTCTATGACATCTGATCACGTCTTTATGATACATGATGATCTTTATGACACCTGATCACTTCTTTATGACACGTGATGATCTTTATGACATCTGATCACTTCTTTAGAGACATGATGATTTTTATTGCATCTGATCAATTCTTTATGACACGTGATGATCTTTATGACATCTGATCACTACTTTATGACACGTGGTGATCTTTATGACATCTAATCACTTCTTTATGACACGTGATGATCTTTATGACATCTGATGATTTGGTTATGGTTGTGTTATTGGTGACGTCATGTGGGTTAGTCACAGTGTCTGATGGTCTTAGTTGTGACGTGTCATCACCTCTTTCTCCTGTCTCACATGGTCATTTGTTGTCCACAGTGAACGCAGCTTTGAGTCTGACCGGTCATCCACCAGTGACCTGTCCAGCTCAGACCCCATGACACCTCTGGAAGAGGTAAGAGTTCTGTCACATACCCTGTCATGACAGTCCTAGTGTTGTTGACACATGACAAATGGTACAGCAACTTTAAGCAACCCTGCTCTGTTTACCCCTTTAGAAACCTAATGTTGCTGTTTCTTTATGTATGTTTTAACTAAAAGCTCATATTCCAATCAACTAGTGTCAATAATTTATTGTATGTATACAAATGTAAAAGTTCCAAAAGGGTGACCACGAGTAAACAGGGCCAATATGTCATGTGTAGAGCTTTTTATCAACTGGAACTTTTAAACTTGAGGAAGATTGAATAGCGATGTCTACATTTCTGCACGTTTATCATGTAGGAAATGGGCATTTGGAACAAAGAGGCGAGTGCATTTAGTTTCAAAGAACCGCTCTCAGTGAAGCAGGTGAGAGACAGCGTGGCTAATTCACTAACACCAAACTGTGTGATTGGCACCTGTCACTCAAACTGTAACGGACATTGCTGTGATTGATGTCTCACTGTATCTCACTGTACATAGAACTATATTCACATCTTGAGTGATGTGACTGATGTAGCTTTCATGTAAAATTCACACACTGTTTACACAGATTGTTACTGGCACTTCCCATGTGTGGTGAAAATGTAATTGGAATAGAGCATACATATAACATGAAATAATTTGGCCAAGTATAAGTAATTACTAGAAACATTTTAATATAAGAGTTAGTAGTATACATAAGTTGATGTGGCAGTATGGCCACCTTAACAAATTTATCACACCATCATCTTCAAATCATCAAAAAAAAACAGCTATCTTCCCCCCAAAAATTGAAAAGTCCAGTTTGCATTTTACCCAAAATTTTTGCTAGCTTATAATGAGTTTTACACATTCTTGTTAACTGTATCATATTAAATGACTTAATGACGGTGTGATTTGTACCTGTTTGCATTGATTTATTGCAGACCACTTATAATCTGGATGGGCAAAGTCCATTTTTGAATGGTTAAAATGAGTTTTTGGAATGGTAGCATTTTGGGGAGAAAAAAGCTGTTTCAATTATGTTATAAATTTTGGTTTGAAAATGGGTGTCACGCTTGTATATGCATGAATGATGATGTAAAAAGGTCTTGATCTTGAATGGTTCCTATGGGATATTTTTAGACTGGCATACATTTTTATCGTGCATAAAATTCTGCTTGTTTGTTGTCATCACAAATGAACTCCAGGACGATGGCTTTTCATATCATGTACCTTAGATGTTGGACAATTTAGGAAATGGTTTAAATACATGGATTACTGCTTATTTCCTGTGTTCTCTTCTCACAACTTGTCGTTTTCTTGCATCATTTCTAATGCCACTCACAATCTCAGACTTAATGATATACGTTTTTGTAGAGACGTGTCCATTAAGTATTAGGTTTGCTTGGTGTAAGTGGTGTGTGCTGGGTGGGATGGGACAGTTAGGAAGACAGACAGAATTGGGTCCACCTATCAACGTGGCAAATCTTGGCCAGTTTCATTCATCCAGTGTTGCACATTTCTTTCACAAAATTAAACTTAATGTTAATTTGTTTTAGTTAGTGTTTATAGTTTTAAATTATAAATGCAAATGAGTAATTTATTATTATTTAAACAATTGTAATTGTTACTGTAATTATTATTTTCAGTATTTTTTTTAATATATATATATATATATATATATATATATATATATATATATATATATATATATATATATTTAAATAAATAAATTGTTTATTACTACTGGTACTTATTAGTATATTTATTATTCTTAGTATATTAATATTGTTGTGAACTATATATTTTATCTAAAGCTTTATCGTATGTATACATATAAGAGTATTTTGTGTGATGATGGCCCATTGAAAATCATGCTACACCACATGGCATGGCTACCATCATGAAACAAAGCTTTTCCTACTACACTATACTACTATGGGTTATCTCTTCCAAAGAATGGTGAGAGTCTTTCTACACACAGACATGATAAACATGTACACACAGAGCCAATGAACACAGTGTACAAAAACTCATACCGTAGTGCTACTAAAATAGTTGTTCACATAATCAAGTGCTGTAATGTAGTACCTTATCTAGGTGGAAACTGGCACTGTTTGTGGGCACACGTTATTTACTATAACTGTCTTAAGCCAAGTCTCATGATGTTGTTGTTATTTCCAGGCTGAAGAACTAAAGGAACACCAGTTCTCACTGAAGTCAGGTTGGTTCACTTAGAGGTGTTCTCTCTCGGTGCAAACTATACAGTTTATATTACTGTGAACAATGTCTGAATTATAAGAAAGAAAATGGTTAAAATGTCGGGAAACTGAGTTTGAACCCCCTTGCTGTCACTTCAAAGCTGGAAAATGTTGTCTGTTCTATATTGCCTCACTTCATGCAGATGGTTGATACATGTGAATGACAATTTCATCACACAGTAATTGCAGCAAAGTGGCTTAATGCTTTGCATTCAACAGAAATCAAGCTGGGCTTGGTGTTGACCCACGGAAGTGCATGGTGTTTGATGTCGTCCTAAAGACAGGCCACCATTCTGTGCTGTCAGACAGCCTTCGTGACTACCAGTGTATAGGAATCAGTCTTTATAGACTATTAAGGTTATAGTTATATGCACACAATACCACACATACACATGTACACACATACACACACACATGCATACATACACACACGCACGCACACATGCACGCACGCACGCACGCACACACACACACACACACACACACACACTCACGGCTGGTACTTATACTGTGAGGGGTTGGTGTGTTCCAGCGTGCTGTGCCTGTCTCACTGAGCTCGCGCTTAATGACACAAACGTCCTGCAGATGGCACAAGCAAACGGCATCTATCTTCTGGCTTTACTCATACTGCCTTCATCTGACACCAGGGAGTTGACAGACAGACAGACAAAGGCACTGCACACACTGCAGGTGAGTTGGACGGACGGACGGACGGACGGACGGACGGACGGACGGACGGACGGACGGACGGACGGACGGACGGACGGACGGACGGACGGACGACGGACGGACGGACGGACGGACGGACGGACGGACGGACGGATTGGACGGACGGACAAGGCGTGCTAGTGCTAGAACTTGTTATTATAAACACTGGTCATTCTAATCTCTAGGTCAGCATAAACCCTTGGTCATGTTAAGCATTCACGCACCATATACCCTATACCATATCACTCACCCTATACCGTATACCATATCACTCACCATATACCGTATACCATATCACTCACCATATACCCTATACCATATCACTCACCATATACCCTATACCATATCACTCACCATATACCGTATACCATATACAGTCTAAGGTCAGGTCAGTACCCTCATTGTAATGCCATGTTACGGTATGTCGTCTTGCATCATTGCTGCGGCAGTAATTTAAGTGTGCCTCCACACTGTCACACCTACTGGGTACTCATGTCAGTTGTTTCACCTTTCAGGCGAACGCATTTCGAACGCTACGATTCCTCTTCTGCATGGAACGTAACCGGACGTTGTTCAAACGACTGTTTCCTCCCCACCTCTTTGAGATGTTCATTGACACTGGTCACTACCAGAAGGAGATTGCCATGTACCATCCTCTCGTCGACACACTGCACGCACTGTCGGTAGGTGTTAGTACAGTTTTGAGAAACATAATTATAGTACATATATTGATGCACAGTTTAAAGTATACTTACACTCTATATAGAGATTTAATAACTTATTATCTGCTTCATCCCTAGCAAACTTATTTAATTCCGTTATTTTAACCCAAACTACAAACTGATACAGACTAATGAATATCAATTATTTATTTTGTGCAACGACATCAATAGTTACGTTTTGATTTTTTTTATTATTAAAAACACTAGTGTTATTTGTTCATAACCTGATACTTGACTTTTTGCAGCTGTTGAAATTACCCCAGGTATTGATCAATTTTATTTTCCAGATGGATGCAATAGATGAAATCAATGAATCGATCCAGGCCATTGACCAAAACAAGCCGCCCTCCCACTACATAGGAGACTACGCTGTCCTTGACCTTCTGGGGGCTGGGGCGTTTGGCTCCGTGTACAGGGTGAAGAAGAAGACATCGATTCAGAGCTACCTCGCCATGAAAGAGGTATGTGATGTTGCTTAGTTCTAAACATGTCGCCAACATTGAGAATTTTGCATTAGGTTTTTTATTTTAAAAATTTTCTTAATAATAATACAAACATTTATATAGCGCTCTTTTCAACCTAAACTCACTCCTTAAAGGTGCTTTGCAGGTTGCATCATTAAAACAATACAAAAAATGCAACATAAAAACAATGTGTAAGATATGTAATTTACAAAATATCTCTAAAATAAACACACATTTAAGAACATTTTCTTCTTACCTCAAAATGTTTCCTCAAGACACGTCAACAATTACCCCAAATCGAACACTGAGACTGCCTCAAGGTTTATTTTGTGATGATAACATTTGGCAATCATACTTGCATAAAGTACGTTAATACTTGACATTTGCAAAGTACTCGATCAAGTCACAGTCCATTGTGGACTGTCAGATAGATGGGTACAGTGCTATGAGATCCAGTGAGATTTCAACGGTTATGAGATATGAAAGTGAGATTGCTAAGTGTTAATCACAAGTGCGATTGGTGTCACCAGGGTGTTTCTTCAAAGTGGACTTTTATTGCTGATTTTTCATAAAAAAAAGGATATTTTAAAATCAATTTTTGCACAGAAAGTTAATGAAATGTGATAAAATAGAAAATGGATCTCTATCAGAAATGTTTCTTTTCATATGTGACGTGCTCTAACGAAATGAGTCGTATGTCAGCGAACTTGTATACTTTGGTATCTTTTTTGTCAATTGGCAATGCTTATTTCTCGTTTATATTATTATTTAGTACATTTTATAGCCTTTTTAGACACACTACGTAATATTTCACGCATTTCATAAAACAGAACCGATAAATCGCACTAGTTCATGTCGCATTCTTTGGGGTTTCTCTCAACGCATGGCGGACTTATTTAGTACTACAGGAAAACCCTGGACGCCCTCTTTCGGATTAGTGTAGTAGAAATCCCCACTGACATCAGTGTAAGCCAATAGCAGTGCTTAATGCGAGATGCCTATCTGTGAATAAATGTCACTAGACGCCATGAGGAGCTGACAGTGGGGCCCTGATTGGCTTAGAGCTGTGCGTGCAGGCGCAGTGCGCTCTCGCTAGCCGTAAACAACGTGGAATTGATCGGGTCGCTGCTACAAAACATTGCTAAAAAATCGGATTATGTTGTAATAATTTCAGTAAACAGTTAGCATGATATATCTTCGACAGTGAACATGCCTTGGGAGTTTATTTCGAATGCATCAAATGGAGTAATCGAAGCAAAACGGCCGATTTTTGATCGACAATGTTCTCGACTGTGTGCTTATGTGACCATGAACTTCAAATGCGTTTTTCTCCGTTTGAAACGTTCTACCCTAGGCATGTTCAGCGTCCAATAACTTTGGCTGTGTGTGAGATATCTCCATAATTTTTACACCGTTGGAAAGATTAATACATCTTCTTTACAATGGTGTGACTAACTCAATTTTTTTTTGACATACGACTCATTTCGTTAGAACACGTCACATATATACATATGTACATAGATAGATAAATAAATAAATTATATATATATATATATATATATATACATATATAGAGGTCTATATATACATATATAAACAATATATTTATGTGTGAAAGAAACTAAGAGGATGATGATTACAGATCAACACGATGAACCCGACTTGGGGGAAGACGTCGAAGGAGCGTCAGAAGAGTGTGGGTGCAGTGGTCAGTGAGCTGACCATCATCCGGGAACAAATGAGACATCCCAACGTAGTGCGCTACTACAAGACATTTGTTGAACGTAAGTGTTCCCCTCTCTCGTCTCTGAGTGTGGAGGGGGGTGTGGGTGCGAGATGTGGACCTCAGATACGGATCAGCTGTCTTTATGTTACAGACGTTACATCATTTCATGAAATTTGTTCCGTACCCTTGCAGCAATACACAAAATCACGAAGTTATGGGTGTATCTAGTTTTTGTATTTAACGCTTTTACGTTTTGTTTCCTAACACTAAGTTGTATTTAAGTCTTAAGATAATCAAGTTTGAAGCAGAGTAATAATAAATATACCAATCAACTTTTACCAATCGCCTCCACTTGTTGTCAAAGTTAGAGTGTGAAAGTTTGAAGCCATTCAAAATCCGATAGGATGATGCACTAAGTTGTAGGCAATGTAAATGTATCTCCTCCCTAATGCCAATGTCAACTGGCCTCTGTGTGTTCATTGACTTCCTTGGCCCATTGGCTTAAGTGGGTCCATTGGCATTCTTGGCTCATTGGCTTATGTGTGTTCATTGGTCTCCTGGGCCATTGACTTCTGTGTGTTAATTTACTTCCTTGGCCCATTTGCCTCTGTATGTCCATTGGCTTCCTTGGCATAATGGCCTCTGTGTGTTCATTGGCATTCTTGGCCCCGTGTCCTCTGAAAAGAAGTGATTCTTAAACACCAACATGCAGTGCAGTGCCACCAACAACCAAAGACAAGACCTGCTCTTCATGACTGGCCATAGTAGATAATTGTAGTGTGAAACAACAAAGTGAAAGTGAAAGTGCTTCTGTTTGTAGAGGAGAAGCTCTACATAGTGATGGAGCTGATAGAGGGAGTACCGCTTGGAGAACACTTTGCATTCCTCAAGGAAAAGGGAGAGAAGTTTTCCGAGGACCGAGTCTGGAAAGTATTTGTACAGGTGAGAGAAATTTGACATGGATGTATTTATATGGGTGAGAGGAATGGGTTTGGGGTGTATTTATGCAGGTGAAACAAACAAGGCATGGATGTATTTATACAGATGAGAGGAATGGATTTGAGGTGTATTTATGCAGGGAGACTAACATGTCTGAATGTAGGTGAGACGATTGAATTTGGGATGCATTTATACAGGTGAGAGAACCAGTTCTTGGGTTAATTTATAGAGACGAGAGGATTGGGCCCGGGAGAGGATAATTTATACAGGTGATAGGACCTGGAGTTTTGCACAGGTGAGAGAACTAGGTGTAGGATGTATTTATACAGGTGGTGTGTGTGTATAATATATATATATATATTATATATATATATATATATATGTATATATATATGTGTGTGTGTATGTATGGTTTCTGGACTATATTCCTGTGGACCGTCACTCTACAGGTGTGTCAGTGTGTCTGTCTGTCTGTCACAGATTGTCCAAGCCCTGCGCTACCTGCACAAGGAGAAGAAGATAGTGCACCGCGACCTGACACCCAACAACATCATGCTGGGGGAGAACAACAAAGTCACCATCAGTAAGTTACAGGTCATGGTCATGTGACTCCTGTTCTTTCCTCTGTTGTTCGAGTGCAGCATTCAGAGGCAGATTACTGGATCAAATGGTAGTTCTATGAATCGATAAGGTGGAGGCGGAATTAATAAGAAGTAATCAAACTTATCGTGCCTCATTTTTATAATAATGTAGTAATGTTAGCAAACTTTGCTTTGTCATAATTACACACCCGTGCAATTATGATGTCACAACTGCACCCCAGAATAATTTTAATATCTCCATCTTTATTAAAACCTGCCGCTTCCATCTTGATCTTGGGTGCATTTTCACGTGAAACATTGTTTGTCTATTTGTGAAAATGTGTTGTGCAGCTCAGCCCATTAACACTTTAGGGTTAACCCAAACCGCAACCCCTGACATTATTGCTAGGTTAGCCTGTAATCCTGGCCATGTTGGTTTGTTTCAGCTGACTTTGGTTTGGCAAAACAGAAGCAGCAGGAAACAAGTAAAATGACTCTGTGGTTGGCACAATCCTCTACTCATGGTGAGTAAAATGACGTCTGTGGTTGGCACAATCCTCTACTCATGGTGAGTAAAATGACGTCTGTGGTTGGCACAATCCTCTACTCATGGTGAGTAAAATGACGTCTGTGGTTGGCACAATCCTCTACTCATGGTGAGTAAAATGACGTCTGTGGTTGGCACAATCCTCTACTCATGGTGAGTAAAATGACTCTGTGGTTGGCACAATCCTCTACTCATGGTGAGTAAAATGACTCGTGGTTGCACAATCCTCTACTCATGGTGAGTAAAATACTCGGGTTGGCACAATCCTCACTCAGGGGGTAAAATGACGTCTGTGGTTGGACAACCCCTACTCATGGTGAGTAAAAAGCGTGGTTGCACAATCCTCTACTCATGGTGAGTAAAATGACGTCTGTGGTTGGCACAATCCTCTACTCATGGTGAGTAAAATGACTCTGTGGTTGCACAATCCTCTACTCATGGTGAGTAAAATGATCGTGGTTGGCACAATCCTCTACTCATGGTGAGTAAAATACTCGTGGTTGGCACAATCCTCTACTCATGGTGAGTAAAATGACTCTGTGGTTGCACAATCCTCTACTCATGGTGAGTAAAATGACTCGTGGTTGGCACAATCCTCTACTCATGGTGAGTAAAATGACGTCTGTGGGGCACAATCCTTACCAGGGGGTAAAATGACGTCTGTTTGCACAATCCTCTACTCGGTGAGTAAAATGACGTCTGTGGTTGGCACAATCCTCTACTCATGGTGAGTAAAATGACGTCTGTGGTTGGCACAATCCTCTACTCATGGTGAGTAAAATGACGTCTGTGGTTGTCACAATCCTCTACTCATGGTGAGTAAAATGACGTCTGTGGTTGGCACAATCCTCTACTCATGGTGAGTAAAATGACGTCTGTGGTTGGCACAATCCTCTACTCATGGTGAGTAAAAAACGTCTGTGGTTGCACAATCCTCTACCATGGTGGTAAAATGACTCGTGGTTGGCACAATCCTCTACTCATGGTGAGTAAAATGACGTCTGTGGTTGGCACAATCCTCTACTCATGGTGAGTAAAATGACGTCTGTGGTTGGCACAATCCTCTACTCATGGTGAGTAAAATGACGTCTGTGGTTGGCACAATCCTCTACTCATGGTGAGTAAAATGACATCGTGGTTGGCACAATCCTCTACCATGGTGAGTAAAATGACTCTGTGGTTGGCACAATCCTCTACTCATGGTGAGTAAAATGACTCGTGGTTGGCACAATCCTTATATGGTGAGTAAAAAGACCTGTTTGGCACAACCTCTACTCAGGGAGTAAAAAGACATCTTGGGGGCACAATCCTCTACTCATGGTGAGTAAAATGACGTCTGTGGTTGGCACAATCCTCTACTCATGGTGAGTAAAATGACGTCTGTGGTTGGCACAATCCTCTACTCATGGTGAGTAAAATGACGTCTGTGGTTGGCACAATCCTCTACTCATGGTGAGTAAAATGACATCTGTGGTTGGCACAATCCTCTACTCATGGTGAGTAAAATGACGTCTGTGGTTGGCACAATCCTCTACTCATGGTGAGTAAAATGACGTCTGTGGTTGGCACAATCCTCTACTCATGGTGAGTAAAATGACATCAGTGGTTGGCACAATCCTCTATCATGGTGAGTAAAATGACTCGTGGTTGGCACAATCCTCTACTCATGGTGAGTAAAATGACATCTGTGGTTGGCACAATCCTCTACTCATGGTGAGTAAAATGACATCTGTGGTTGGCACAATCCTCTACTCATGGTGAGTAAAATGACATCTGTGGTTGGCACAATCCTCTACTCATGGTGAGTAAAATGACGTCTGTGGTTGGCACAATCCTCTACTCATGGTGAGTAAAATGACATCTGTGGTTGGCACAATCCTCTACTCATGGTGAGTAAAATGACGTCTGTGGTTGGCACAATCCTCTACTCATGGTGAGTAAAATGACTCTGTGGTTGGCACAATCCTCTACTCATGGTGAGTAAAATGACATCTGTGGTTGGCACAATCCTCTACTCATGGTGAGTAAAATGACGTCTGTGGTTGGCACAAATCCTCTTTTAAACCCCCATGGTGAGTAAAATGACTCTGTGGTTGGCACAATCCTCTACTCATGGTGAGTAAAATGACTCTGTGGTTGGCACAATCCTCTACTCATGGTGAGTAAAATGACATCGTGGTTGGCACAATCCTCTACTCATGGTGAGTAAAATGACATCTGTGGTTGGCACAATCCTCTACTCATGGTGAGTAAAATGACATCTGTGGTTGGCACAATCCTCTACTCATGGTGAGTAAAATGACATCTGTGGTTGGCACAATCCTCTACTCATGGTGAGTAAAATGACATCTGTGGTTGGCACAATCCTCTACTCATGGTGAGTAAAATGACGTCTGTGGTTGGCACAATCCTCTACTCATGGTGAGTAAAATGACATCTGTGGTTGGCACAATCCTCTACTCATGGTGAGTAAAATGACGTCTGTGGTTGGCACAATCCTCTACTCATGGTGAGTAAAATGACATCTGTGGTTGGCACAATCCTCTACTCATGGTGAGTAAAATGACATCTGTGGTTGGCACAATCCTCTACTCATGGTGAGTAAAATGACATCTGTGGTTGGCACAATCCTCTACTCATGGTGAGTAAAATGACATCTGTGGTTGGCACAATCCTCTACTCATGGTGAGTAAAATGACATCTGTGGTTGGCACAATCCTCTACTCATGGTGAGTAAAATGACATCTGTGGTTGGCACAATCCTCTACTCATGGTGAGTAAAATGACATCGTGGTTGGCACAATCCTCTATCATGGTGAGTAAAATGACTCGTGGTTGGCACAATCCTCTACTCATGGTGAGTAAAATGACATCGTGGTTGGCACAATCCTCTATCATGGTGAGTAAAATGACATCGTGGTTGGCACAATCCTCTATCATGGTGAGTAAAATGACATCGTGGTTGGCACAATCCTCTATCATGGTGAGTAAAATGACATCTGTGGTTGGCACAATCCTCTACTCATGGTGAGTAAAATGACATCTGTGGTTGGCACAATCCTCTACCATGGTGAGTAAAATGACTCTGTGGTTGGCACAATCCTCTACCATGGTGAGTAAAATGACTCTGTGGTTGGCACAATCCTCTACTCATGGTGAGTAAAATGACATCTGTGGGTTTGGACAACCCCTTTCTCATGGGGAGAAAAAGACATCTGTGGTTCACAATCCTCTACCATGGTGAGTAAAAAGACTCGTTTGGCACAATCCCTATCATGGTGAGTAAAATGACATCTGTGGTTGGCACAATCCTCTACTCATGGTGAGTAAAATGACTCTGTGGTTGGCACAATCCTCTACCATGGTGAGTAAAATGACATCTGTGGTTGGCACAATCCTCTACCATGGTGAGTAAAATGACTCGTGGTTGGCACAATCCTCTATCATGGTGAGTAAAATGACATCTGTGGTTGGCACAATCCTCTACTCATGGTGAGTAAAATGACATCTGTGGTTGGCACAATCCTCTACTCATGGTGAGTAAAATGACATCTGTGGTTGGCACAATCCTCTACTCATGGTGAGTAAAATGACATCTGTGGTTGGCACAATCCTCTACCATGGTGAGTAAAATGACTCGTGGTTGGCACAATCCTCTATCATGGTGAGTAAAATGACATCTGTGGTTGGCACAATCCTCTACTCATGGTGAGTAAAATGACATCTGTGGTTGGCACAACCCCACCATGGTGAGTAAAATGACATCTGTGGTTGGCACAATCCTCTACTCATGGTGAGTAAAATGACATCTGTGGTTGGCACAATCCTCTACTCATGGTGAGTAAAATGACATCTGTGGTTGGCACAATCCTCTACTCATGGTGAGTAAAATGACATCTGTGGTTGGCACAATCCTCTACTCATGGTGAGTAAAATGACATCTGTGGTTGGCACAATCCTCTACTCATGGTGAGTAAAATGACATCTGTGGTTGGCACAATCCTCTACTCATGGTGAGTAAAATGACATCTGTGGTTGGCACAATCCTCTACTCATGGTGAGTAAAATGACATCTGTGGTTGGCACAATCCTCTACTCATGGTGAGTAAAATGACATCTGTGGTTGGCACAATCCTCTATCATGGTGAGTAAAATGACATCTGTGGTTGGCACAATCCTCTACTCAGGTGAGTAAAATGACATCTGTGGTTGGCACAATCCTCTACTCATTGAGTAAAAAGACTCTGGGGGCACAATCCTCTACTCATGGTAGTAAAATGACATCTGTGGTTACAAACCCTCTCATGGGGAGTAAAATGACGCTGTGGTTGGCACAATCCTTACTCAGGGGGTAAAATGACCTGGGTTGGACAATCCTCTACTCATGGTAGTAAAATACATCGTGGTTGGCACAATCCTCTACCATGGGAGTAAAATGACATCGTGGTTGGCACAATCCTCTACCATGGTGAGTAAAATGACACGTGGTTGGCACAATCCTCTACTCATGGTGAGTAAAATGACTCTGTGGTTGGCACAATCCTCTACTCATGGTGAGTAAAATGACATCTGTGGTTGGCACAATCCTCTACTCATGGTGAGTAAAATGACATCTGTGGTTGGCACAATCCTCTACTCATGGTGAGTAAAATGACATCTGTGGTTGGCACAATCCTCTACTCATGGTGAGTAAAATGACATCTGTGGTTGGCACAATCCTCTACTCATGGTGAGTAAAATGACATCTGTGGGTTTGGGACAATCCTCTACTCATGGTGAGTAAAATACTCTGTGGTTGGCACAATCCTCTACTCATGGTGAGTAAAATGACATCGTGGTTGGCACAATCCTCTATCATGGTGAGTAAAATACTCGTGGTTGGCACAATCCTCTACTCAGGTGAGTAAAATGACTCTGTGGTTGGCACAATCCTCTACTCATGGTGAGTAAAATGACATCTGTGTTGGCACAATCCTCTACTCAGGGGAGTAAAAAGACATCGTGGTTGGCACAATCCTCTACTCATGGTGAGTAAAATGACATCGTGGTTGGCACAATCCTCTACTCATGGTGAGTAAAATGACATCTGTGTTGGCACAACCCCTACTCATGGTGAGTAAAATGACATCTGTGGTTAAAACCTCTACTCATGGTGAGTAAAATACATCGTGTTGGCACAATCCTCTACTCATGGTGAGTAAAATGACATCGTGTTGGCACAATCCTCTACTCAGGTGAGTAAAATGACATCGTGTTGGCACAATCCTCTACTCATGGTGAGTAAAATGACATCGTGTTGGCACAAACCTCTACTCATGGTGAGTAAAATGACATCGTGGTTGGCACAATCCTCTATCATGGTGAGTAAAATGACATCGTGTTGGCACAATCCTCTACTCAGGTGAGTAAAATACATCGTGGTTGGCACAATCCTCTACTCAGGTGAGTAAAATGACATCTGTGGTTGGCACAATCCTCTACTCAGGTGAGTAAAATGACATCGTGTTGGCACAATCCTCTACTCAGGTGAGTAAAATGACATCGTGTTGGCACAATCCTCTACTCATGGTGAGTAAAATGACTCTGTGGTTGGCACAATCCTCTACTCATGGTGAGTAAAATGACATCTGTGGTTGGCACAATCCTCTACTCAGGTGAGTAAAATGACATCGTGTTGGCACAATCCTCTACTCAGGTGAGTAAAATGACATCTGTGGTTGGCACAATCCTCTACTCAGGTGAGTAAAATGACATCTGTGATTGGCACAATCCTCTACTCATGGTGAGTAAAATGACATCTGTGGTTGGCACAATCCTCTACTCATGGTGAGTAAAATGACATCGTGTTGGCACAATCCTCTACTCATGGTGAGTAAAATGACATCGTGGTTGGCACAATCCTCTACTCAGGTGAGTAAAATGACATCTGTGTTGGCACAATCCTCTACTCATGGTGAGTAAAATGACATCTGTGGTTGGCACAATCCTCTACTCATGGTGAGTAAAATGACATCAGTGGTTGGCACAATCCTCTACTCATGGTGAGTAAAATGACATCTGTGGTTGGCACAATCCTCTACTCATGGTGAGTAAAATGACATCAGTGGTTGGCACAATCCTCTACTCATGGTGAGTAAAATGACATCTGTGGTTGGCACAATCCTCTACTCATGGTGAGTAAAATGACATCAGTGGTTGGCACAATCCTCTACTCATGGGGAGTCAATGTGCTGTCACTGACAACATCCATAAGACATGATACTGGAAGACAACAATGAGTTTTACTATTATCTGGGATACTTTATAATAAATTTAGTATATCCCAATGTCTGTTCAAACTTATATTAGCTGGTTTGTCTTATTTATTCTGATGCCACAAATGTGGTATTTATAAAATAGCACAGCAGATTATGTCTTCAATTGTTCTGTGTTTAACTGTAATTTGCATGTGTTCATGACAGTATTGACATGCATCTGGGTGACATGGTTGTTAAATTTATATCTAATAATTTGTATTTGCAATAGTAAACTGTCAGTTTTGCTATCTTGCACAACATCTTGAAACATTACTTTAGCCAGTGATGCCACAAGATCTATAAAGAAACAAACCATTTTAAATGAAGCAACACTAAAATACAGTTATATTGTGATGTACAAAGGTAGCACTAATATACTTCAGAATGCATAACAAACACAGCTTATGATTGGTAGTTAAGTCTGGACACAAAACCATGTGGTTCTTTTGAGGATATGAATGAACTGTATATATATATATATATATATATATATATATATATATATATATATATATATATATATATATATTATATATATATATATATATATATATATATATATATATATATATATATATATATATATATATATATATATATATATATAATATATTTATATATAATATATAATAAATATATATATTATATATATCATATATATATATAATATATATATATATATATATATATTTTGTTTTTTTTTTATATATATATATATATATATATATATATATATATATATATATATATATATATATGTATATTACTGGGCTGTTCTTCCTGTGAAAGAACTTCTGGCTACCAGTGGGTCAGGTTTATTTGGTTCCACATAGCCCAGGATTCAGAGTGTTAGGAGAGGTGTGTTACAAAGTTGTGTTTGTGTGTCTGCCAGCCCAGAGATTGTACAGAGTCAGCCGTATGGAGAGAAGTCAGACATCTGGGCCATTGGCTGCATACTCTACCAGATGTGTTCCCTCAACCCACCCTTCTATAGCAACAACATGCTCTCCCTAGCAACCAAGGTATGTATCCACTCTTCTATAGCAACAACATGCTCTCCCTAGCAACTAAGGTAGGTACCACTCCATAGCAACAACATGCTCTCCCTAGCAACCAATGTATGTACCACTCCATAGCAACAACATGTTCTCCCTAGCAACCAAGGTATATATACTGTCCATGGCAACAGCATGCAGTCCCTAACAACCAATGGATGCAATCTTTCCATAGCAATACCACAGTCACGCTAACAACCAATACATATAGCCCTTCCATAACAGCAGCATGCTTCCTCTGACAAAATGTGCATGTTCTCCCTAACCATGTGACAGTGACAACATGCTGTCCTGAATAAATATCTACCCCTTCCATAAGAACAACACACTATCTTTAAAAACCAAGGTTTGTGAGGATTTTTATATTAAACGTTTTAAAACCTCTCTCACCCTGTCTCTGTCTCTCTCTGTCTCTCTCTGTCTCTCTCTGTCTCTGTCTTCTCTGTCTCTCTGTCTCTCTGTCTGTCTCTGTCTCTCTGTCTGTCTCTGTCTCTCTGTCTGTCTCTGTCTCTCTCTGTCTCTGTCTCTCTGCTCTCTCTCTCTCTGTCTCTCTCTCTCTCTCTCTCTCTCTCTCTCTGTCTCTCTCTCTCTCCCCCTCTCTCTCTCTCATATGCTCTTTTTCACTACTAAGCCTGTACCGAGCTGTATGACCAAGCATAGATATCATGTAATGTTTTATGTATTGTTTTATGTATTATGCTTAGATGTTTAATTTAGTTTTCGTCTTTCAGATTGTTGAGGCCCAGTATGAACCTCTTCCTGAGGGTGAATATTCGGAGAAGGTTGTGAGCACAATCAAAAGGTAACTGTCTCAGTCACTCTGTCTATCTGTGTAACCAACACAACAGTAGTTTTCTATTTATAACATTACGTGTTTTCTTCCATCTGTGAGACAGCAGAGTCATGTCTTGGTCCAAGTTCTCATGTTTTGTTTTTAGTGTATTGTGTTGAGTCCACAACCAGATGTAATATTGTGTTGAGTCCACAACCAGGTGTAATATTGTGTTGAGTCCACAACCAGGTGTAATATTGTGTTGAGTCCACAACCAGGTGTAATATTGTGTTGAGTCCACAACCAGGTGTAATATTGTGTTGAGTCCACAACCAGATGTAATATTGTGTTGAGTCCACAACCAGGTGTAATATTGTGTTGAGTCCACAACCAGGTGTAATATTGTGTTGAGTCCACAACCAGGTGTAATATTGTAGTGAGTCCACAACCAGGTGTAATATTGTGTTGAGTCCACAACCAGGTGTAATATTGTGTTGAGTCCACAACCAGGTGTAATATTGTGTTGAGTCCACAACCAGATGTAATATTGTGTTGAGTCCACAACCAGATGTAATATTGTGTTGAGTCCACAACCAGGTGTAATATTGTAATGAGTCCACAACCAGGTGTAATATTGTGTTGAGTCCACAACCAGATGTAATATTGTGTTGAGTTCACAACCAGATGTAATATTGTGTTGATTCCACAACCAGATGTAATATTGTAGTGGGTCCACAACCAGATGTAATATTGTGTTGAGTCCACAACCAGATGTAATATTGTGTTGAGTCCACAACCAGGTGTAATATTGTAGTGGATCCACAACCAGATGTAATATTGTGTTGAGTCCACAACCAGATGTAATATTGTGTTGAGTCCACAACCAGATGTAATATTGTGTTGAGTCCACAACCAGATGTAATATTGTGTTGAGTCCACAACCAGATGTAATATTGTAGTGGGTCCACAACCAGATGTAATATTGTGTTGAGTCCACAACCAGATGTAATATTGTGTTGAGTCCACAACCAGGTGTAATATTGTGTTGAGTCCACAACCAGGTGTAATATTGTAGTGGGTCCACAACCAGGTGTAATATTATTGTGAGTCCACAACCAGGTGTAATATTGTAGTGAGTCCACAACCAGGTGTAATATTGTAGTGGGTCCACAACCAGGTGTAATATTGTGTTGAGTCCACAACCAGATGTAATATTGTGTTGAGTCCACAACCAGATGTAATATTGTGTTGAGTCCACAACCAGATGTAATATTGTGTTGAGTCCACAACCAGATGTAATATTGTAGTGGGTCCACAACCAGATGTAATATTGTGTTGAGTCCACAACCAGATGTAATATTGTGTTGAGTCCACAACCAGATGTAATATTGTGTTGAGTTCACAACCAGATGTAATATTGTGTTGATTCCACAACCAGATGTAATATTGTGTTGAGTCCACAACCAAGTGTAATATTGTAGTGAGTCCACAACCAGGTGTAATATTGTGTTGAGTCCACAACCAGATGTAATATTGTGTTGAGTCCACAACCAGATGTAATATTGTGTTGAGTTCACAACCAGATGTAATATTGTGTTGACTCCACAACCAGATGTAATATTGTGTTGATTCCACAACCAAGTGTAATATTGTAGTGAGTCCACAACCAGGTGTAATATTGTGTTGAGTCCACAACCAGATGTAATATTGTGTTGAGTCCACAACCAGATGTAATATTGTAGTGGGTCCACAACCAGATGTAATATTGTGTTGAGTCCACAACCAGATGTAATATTGTGTTGAGTCCACAACCAGGTGTAATATTGTGTTGAGTCCACAACCAGGTGTAATATTGTAGTGGGTCCACAACCAGGTGTAATATTATTGTGAGTCCACAACCAGGTGTAATATTGTAGTGAGTCCACAACCAGGTGTAATATTGTAGTGGGTCCACAACCAGGTGTAATATTATTGTGAGTCCACAACCAGGTGTATTATTGTAGTGAGTCCACAACCAGGTGTAATATTGTGTTGAGTCCACAACCAGATGTAATATTGTGTTGAGTCCACAACCAGGTGTAATATTGTGTTGAGTCCACAACCAGGTGTAATATTGTAATGAGTCCACAACCAGGTGTAATATTGTGTTGAGTCCACAACCAGATGTAATATTGTGTTGAGTCCACAACCAGATGTAATATTGTGTTGAGTCCACAACCAGATGTAATATTGTGTTGAGTCCACAACCAGGTGTAATATTGTGTTGAGTCCACAACCAGGTGTAATATTGTAGTGGGTCCACAACCAGGTGTAATATTATTGTGAGTCCACAACCAGGTGTAATATTGTAGTGAGTCCACAACCAGGTGTAATATTGTAGTGGGTCCACAACCAGGTGTAATACTATTATGAGTCCACAACCAGATGTAATATTGTGTTGAGTCCACAACCAGATGTAATATTATTATGAGTCCACAACCAGATGTAATATTGTGTTGAGTCCACAACCAGATGTAATATTGTAGTGGGTCCACAACCAGATGTAATATTGTGTTGAGTCCACAACCAGATGTAATATTGTGTTGAGTCCACAACCAGATGTAATATTGTGTTGAGTTCACAACCAGATGTAATATTGTGTTGATTCCACAACCAGATGTAATATTGTGTTGAGTCCACAACCAAGTGTAATATTGTAGTGAGTCCACAACCAGGTGTAATATTGTGTTGAGTCCACAACCAGATGTAATATTGTGTTGAGTCCACAACCAGATGTAATATTGTGTTGAGTCCACAACCAGATGTAATATTGTGTTGAGTCCACAACCAGATGTAATATTGTGTTGAGTCCACAACCAAGTGTAATATTGTAGTGAGTCCACAACCAGGTGTAATATTGTGTTGAGTCCACAACCAGATGTAATATTGTGTTGAGTCCACAACCAGATGTAATATTGTAGTGGGTCCACAACCAGATGTAATATTGTGTTGAGTCCACAACCAGATGTAATATTGTGTTGAGTCCACAACCAGGTGTAATATTGTGTTGAGTCCACAACCAGGTGTAATATTGTAGTGGGTCCACAACCAGGTGTAATATTATTGTGAGTCCACAACCAGGTGTAATATTGTAGTGAGTCCACAACCAGGTGTAATATTGTAGTGGGTCCACAACCAGGTGTAATATTATTGTGAGTCCACAACCAGGTGTATTTTTGTAGTGAGTCCACAACCAGGTGTAATATTGTGTTGAGTCCACAACCAGATGTAATATTGTGTTGAGTCCACAACCAGGTGTAATATTGTGTTGAGTCCACAACCAGGTGTAATATTGTAGTGAGTCCACAACCAGGTGTAATATTGTGTTGAGTCCACAACCAGATGTAATATTGTGTTGAGTCCACAACCAGATGTAATATTGTGTTGAGTCCACAACCAGGTGTAATATTGTAGTGAGTCCACAACCAGGTGTAATATTGTGTTGAGTCCACAACCAGATGTAATATTGTGTTGAGTTCACAACCAGATGTAATATTGTGTTGAGTTTCCCCAACCAGATGTAATATTGTAGTGGGTCCACAACCAGATGTAATATTGTGTTGAGTCCACAACCAGATGTAATATTGTGTTGAGTCCACAACCAGGTGTAATATTGTAGTGGATCCACAACCAGATGTAATATTGTGTTGAGTCCACAACCAGATGTAATATTGTGTTGAGTCCACAACCAGATGTAATATTGTGTTGAGTCCACAACCAGATGTAATATTGTGTTGAGTCCACAACCAGATGTAATATTGTAGTGGGTCCACAACCAGATGTAATATTGTGTTGAGTCCACAACCAGATGTAATATTGTGTTGAGTCCACAACCAGGTGTAATATTGTGTTGAGTCCACAACCAGGTGTAATATTGTAGTGGGTCCACAACCAGGTGTAATATTATTGTGAGTCCACAACCAGGTGTAATATTGTAGTGAGTCCACAACCAGGTGTAATATTGTAGTGGGTCCACAACCAGGTGTAATATTATTATGAGTCCACAACCAGATGTAATATTGTGTTGAGTCCACAACCAGATGTAATATTGTAGTGGGTCCACAACCAGATGTAATATTGTGTTGATTCCACAACCAGATGTAATATTGTAGTGAGTCCACAACCAGGTGTAATATTGTGTTGAGTCCACAACCAGATGTAATATTGTGTTGAGTCCACAACCAGATGTAATATTGTGTTGAGTCCACAACCAGATGTAATATTGTAGTGGGTCCACAACCAGATGTAATATTGTGTTGAGTCCACAACCAGATGTAATATTGTGTTGAGTTCACAACCAGGTGTAATATTGTGTTGAGTCCACAACCAGGTGTAATATTGTAGTGGGTCCACAACCAGGTGTAATATTATTGTGAGTCCACAACCAGGTGTAATATTGTAGTGAGTCCACAACCAGGTGTAATATTGTAGTGGGTCCACAACCAGGTGTAATATTATTGTGAGTCCACAACCAGGTGTATTATTGTAGTGAGTCCACAACCAGGTGTAATATTGTGTTGAGTCCACAACCAGATGTAATATTGTGTTGAGTCCACAACCAGATGTAATATTGTGTTGAGTCCACAACCAGATGTAATATTGTGTTGAGTCCACAACCAGATGTAATATTGTGTTGAGTCCACAACCAGATGTAATATTGTGTTGAGTCCACAACCAGGTGTAATATTGTGTTGAGTCCACAACCAGGTGTAATATTGTGTTGAGTCCACAACCAGGTGTAATATTGTGTTGAGTCCACAACCAGGTGTAATATTGTGTTGAGTCCACAACCAGATGTAATATTGTGTTGAGTCCACAACCAGGTGTAATATTGTAGTGAGTCCACAACCAGATGTAATATTGTGTTGAGTCCACAACCAGGTGTAATATATTGTTGAGTCCACAACCAGATGTAATATTGTGTTGAGTCCACAACCAGATGTAATATTGTGTTGGTCCACAACCAGATGTAATATTGTGTTGAGTCCACAACCAGATGTAATATTGTGTTGAGTCCACAACCAGATGTAATATTGTGTTGAGTCCACAACCAGGTGTAATATTGTGTTGAGTCCACAACCAGGTGTAATATTGTGTTGAGTCCACAACCAGATGTAATATTGTAGTGGGTCCACAACCAGATGTAATATTGTGTTGAGTCCACAACCAGATGTAATATTGTGTTGAGTTCACAACCAGGTGTAATATTGTGTTGAGTCCACAACCAGGTGTAATATTGTGTTGAGTCCACAACCAGGTGTAATATTTTGTGAGTCCACAACCAGGTGTAATATTGTGTGAGTCCACAACCAGGTGTAATATTGTGTGAGTCCACAACCAGGTGTAATATTTTTGAGTCCACAACCAGGTGTAATATTGTGTTGAGTCCACAACCAGGTGTAATATTGTGTTGAGTCCACAACCAGATGTAATATTGTGTTGAGTCCACAACCAGATGTAATATTGTGTTGAGTCCACAACCAGGTGTAATATTGTGTTGAGTCCACAACCAGGTGTAATATTGTGTTGAGTCCACAACCAGGTGTAATATTGTGTTGAGTCCACAACCAGGTGTAATATTGTGTTGAGTCCACAACCAGGTGTAATATTGTGTTGAGTCCACAACCAGATGTAATATTGTGTTGAGTCCACAACCAGATGTAATATTGTGTTGAGTCCACAACCAGGTGTAATATTGTGTTGAGTCCACAACCAGGTGTAATATTATTGTGAGTCCACAACCAGGTGTAATATTGTAGTGAGTCCACAACCAGGTGTAATAATGTTTTCACCATCAATTTCAAAATTATGTATTCCAATATTTTTACACCATGTGATTTTTTCCCTCACAACAGACTTCTTGGAAGTGTCTCAAGTTGTTGATAAATTGTGGTGTCATCTTTCCCATGAGGAGGATCATAAGAGTGGTTGTCTTCAGGTGTATCACAGCTGACCCTGAGGTGCGACCTGACATCGTGGGGTTGGCGGGCCACATCGCTGACATCCTCCTGCTCTGCATGGACAGTGCCCAGCGACAACACATCAGTACAGAGAAGAGACTGGAGAGAGAAACACGACGCACTCAGAGGTACAACATTCTCCCTCTCGCTGTGTCTCCCTCGCTCCCGTCCCTCCCTCTGCCTCCCTCACTCTCTCTCTCCATTCCTCCCTCATTCCCTCTCTCATTCCTCCCGCACAGACACTTTCTCTATATCTCTCCACGCACACACACTCGCATGCATATTCTCTCTCCATGCACACGCACACACATGCACGCACGCATGCATATTCTCTCTATGCACACGCATGCATGCACGCACGCACGCACGCACACACGCACGCACGCACGCACACATTATCTCTTTCCCTGTGTCTTCCCAGCCGTGATGAAAAAAAATTACTCCTTATAATTACTGTATAGACCAAATTTCAATGAGTTTGCACTGTTTGATGCCTTGCTGATGTTGCAGAAACTTCACTGAAGCCCGGGTGTCACAGGAACGCTATGACAAGCTCGTTAATCTGGCCAGTAGTGGAGGGGGCTCTAGCATCAAGGTACGTTAACCTAGCCAGTAGTGGAGGGGGCTCTAGCATCAAAGTACGTTAACCTGGCCAGTAGTGGAGGGGGCTCTAGCATCAAAGTACGTTAACCTGGCCAGTAGTGGAGGGGGCTCTAGCATCAAAGTACGTTAACCTGGCCAGCAGTGCAGGGGGCTCCTGCATCAAGATATGTTTAACTGTACAGGGGACTCTAAATCTACTATCAAGTGATATTGAATTAATAATGATAACTACCTATTGAAATGATAGATAAAGGTAGTACTTGTAACTTATTAAACAATAACTAATGTATTACAATAACTAAGGTAGTACTTGTAAGTCATTGAAACAATAGCTAATGTATTAGTTGTAAAAATAATAAATATGTTATTATTTGAAATAATAAATAAATACTTTACCAGTTGAAAAATATGTAAATTATTTTTGTTGGACCACTATATATCCATAATTATCTTACTTGGTGGAATACATACTGATATATATATATATATATATATAAAATCGTTGAATTACTAACTTTAAATATAAACCTCTCCCCAACAGCAGGATGACACGGAGCTGGCAGAGGTGTTCACAGAAGCCACCAGAGGGAGTGGTGGCAGGGAGACGGAGAGAGGGAGCAGCGATTGGAGACTGGAGGACGAGATGTGTAGTTCAGGCAGCGAGAGTCGGGGAAGTAGTGCGGGGGTGGGGGAGAGGCAGGACCCCCGGGGAAGCATCGTGCCACGCCCACCAGCCACGTCAAGAACACGACGGAAGCCATCGCCATCTGGTGAACAATCCGTGCAACAGCTCTCACTCGACATACCAAGTAAGTGTTAATTTCATAGTTTTTTAACGAGTTGCTTCGGTTACTTATGTGTCAAGGTGTTATGAGATTGTGGTGGATAAAATAGGTTCTGCCATCTGGTGTTTAAAGGTACCTTAATATGTATGCAAGATTGAACACTAGATGGCGGTAGTGGTGTAGATTATTCATACATAGGTTTATGCAGTCAAGTTGAGTATTATAACGACAATGAAAGATTTCCGAGTACTGTAATACTAGAAACACTGTATGTATGTCTAACACCTACACACGTTGTAAGTATATTCAAATGTTGTCAGAAAACAATGATGATGATTGTATTAAGATACAACCCTTTACATTTCGATATCAGCTCTGATGTTGGCCGACACTACAGAATAATCATGAAAAATTCTTGTTGGTATTAACCCTAAAGCACCCACTGCCTCAATCCTACTGGTGATTAACCCTAATTTTCTAACACATCAACTCTCTTCTGTGATGTCATTAACCATAACCCACCCAAAGCCTCCAGCAATTGTTAACCATAACCCATCTCTTTCTTCTGCTGGTGTTAACCCTAACTCATCCACTGTCTTCTGCTGCAGTCAAGTGTAGTCGAGACTCTGGGATTGGGTCACGCGATGTGTCGCCAAATAACGGCTGTACAGAGAACGCTCTCACTGACCCACCCCTGCGCAAGACCTTCGCCAGTGTCC
>JAODUO010000904.1:0-55000 GCA_025642075.2 Ridgeia piscesae | reverse complement strand
ACATCACATGGCCATGTTCAACGGGATGTTTTAGAATGACCTTTGACCTTGTTGTAGCTTCCACCCACGTTATGTCATAACCCCAGAAGGCGGGTGATTGAACGCTTCAAGAGGGCGCTGTTTGCGGCTCAGACCACTTCGTTTAACCTCAAGAACGAGATGCAGAAGGTACTGGGTTTAGATTGTTAAAGAAACGTTTAGAATATGGCCCAGATAATTCCCAATTTTCATCATTGCATTTTTTTAATTTGATGTGACAATTTGCTGACACCTGCACAAATCCATACCATTTTGTTTGCAAAACGTGAAATCTGCCACATTTTGCTATAAATGATTCAGTTTTACCATAAGTACACACAATCAAATCCACCAGCATTTTTGTCAATGGTAGAAAAAGCTGCCTAGTAGCTTCGTCGTTTTGAAAAATGTCACTCAACATTTAGCAGTAATAAATAATAAAACTACTGTAGATAATTCACCAAGTGAGGTATAATTTTAAAGCTGATTATCTGTGCAATCGTTTATAGGTACACGACTTGGCTTCGTCATTTCATAACATGCACAATGCTGTGACACGTCACGTATGTTGACATGACATCATTCTGCTAGACGCTGAACCCATGCCACATGAAATTGACACAGCAGTGTGTGTGTGTGCTTGCAGTTGCTGACGGCCTCGCGGGAGATCATCGATCTCAACTTCTGCCTGAGTGAGTCGTCCAAGTTGGCGCGTCAGGTGAATGAGGAGTACGAAGCCATGGCCAGCTCCAACACACCTGGTGAGAACTCAGCACACTACACAGTCTCGCGTCTTCCCCACATGTGTAGCTCTCCTTCCCTTGGAACAGTTTCTCGTGCCTTTCCCTTACTTTTTGATGCGTTTCCCCCTCATCTTAGATATGTGTAATTTATTATGTGTGTGCATACGTGCGTGCAGGCATGCATGCTGTGTGTACATGCGTTATTTTGATTAAGATTTTGGCACTAGCCAGTTCACACAGCAATTGCAATTCTAACTGATAATGAACCCATTGTGAATGTTTAGAGTTCTGGGCCTTAAACCCCTTTCTGTTAGTGCTGCAGGTCTAGGGGTTGGAATACATAGATGTATTGCTCCTACAGGTCTTGTGGTGTAGCATATACAGTCATTGTTTTTATGTTATACTTCTGGGGGCATATAAAACAGAAGGGCAGGGTCGCAATCCCCATTCTGTTGATGCTACAGGTCTGGGGTGTATGATAGAGATTAGGGTCACAAACCCCATTCTGTTGATGCTACAGTTCTGGGGGTGAATGATAGAGATTAGGGTCACAAACCCCATTCTGTTGATGCTACAGTTCTGGGGTGAATGATAGAGAGAAGGGTCACAAACCCCATTCTGTTGATGCTACAGGTCTGGGGTGTATGATAGAGAGAAGGGTCATAAACCCCATTCTGTAGATGCCACAGGTCTGGGGGTGTATGATAGAGAGAAGGGTCATAAACCCCATTCTGTAGATGCCACAGGTCTGGGGGTGTATGACAGAGAAGGGTCATAAACCCCATTCTGTAGATGCCACAGGTCTGGGGGTGTATGATAGAGAGTAGGGTCATCAACCCCATTCTGTAGATGCTACAGGTCTAGGGGTGTATGACAGAGAAGGGTCATCAACCCCATTCTGTAGATGCCACAGGTCTGGGGGTGTATGACAGAGAGAAGGGTCATAAACCCCATTCTGTAGATGCCACAGGTCTGGGGTGTATGACAGAGAAGGGTCATAAACCCCATTCTGTAGATGCCACAGGTTCTGGGGGTGTATGATAGAGAGTAGGGTCATAAACCCCATTCTGTAGATGCTACAGGTCTAGGGGTGTATGATAGAGAGAAGGGTCATCAACCCCATTCTGTAGATGCCACAGGTCTGGGGGTGTATGATAGAGAGTAGGGTCATAAACCCCATTCTGTAGATGCTACAGGTCTAGGGGTGTATGATAGAGAGAAGGGTCATCAACCCCATTCTGTAGATGCCACAGGTCTGGGGGTGTATGACAGAGAGAAGGGTCATAAACCCCATTCTGTAGATGCCACGGGTTTAGGGGTGTATGACAGAGAGAAGGGTCATCAACCCCATTCTATTGATGCTACAGGTCTAGGGTTGTATGACAGAGAATATGGTCATAAAACCCATTCTGCTTATGTTATATATCTGAGATTACATGATACAGAAGTGCAGGGTTGTAGGCCCCATTCTGTTGATGTTATATGTCTCAGGGAGTGTGATACAGAGAAGGGTCATAAACCATGATTCTATCGATGTTGCAGGTCTAGGGGTCTACGATACAGAGGCTGGTGATGTGGGCATCACCTATGAGCAGATGCAGTCGATCATCGAGAGCGTCCTTGTCGAGTCTGGCTACTACGACATGTCTCGCAACCACAGTCACGTGCTCCCGCCATACACACCAGGGGGCGCCACAAACGACCATCTGCACCTGGCAAGGTCGTAGCATCCTGCAACATGTGACATGCTACCAGAGTTACGGGGTCGTGAAAGTTCTCATTACATCAGAAGTCTTTCTTAGACCTAAAATTACAGCTACCTGTGATGCATGGTTATAATTAGAGTACCCACCAAGCAACAGTTACAAACAATGTCCTCGTGGTGTAAGTCACAAGGAAAGTACTCATGATGTAACAGTCACAAGTAAAGTACTCATTATGTAACAGTTTGTTGTACTATATTTATAATATAATATAATGGCTACAAGATATATTTGCATAATGTGATAGTTCCAAACATCAAACTTATTATGTAATAGTTACATATAAATTACACGATGTAACAGTTACAACAGTTATGATGTAATAGTTACAACAGTTACTCATGATGTAATAGTTACAACTGTAACAATGTAAGTTACAACAGTTGTGGGTTACAGTTACAACAGTTACAGCTAAGCTATAACAGTTATGATGTAAGTTGTAACAGTTAAAATGCAGTTGCAGCGTAACCATTACAGTATTTACTGGCAATGTAACAGTTACAACAGTTTCTCGTGAAGTAAGTTAAAACAGTTACAATGTAACCATTACAACAGTTATTAATGATGTAATTGTTACAGCATATTCACGAAACAAGAGCTACCTCTTGAAATGTTAGCAGTTTGGAGACCTGATGGGAAGCAGTTTCTATCAATCGATGCATTGTTATATTTATTACTTACTGTATGTACAGTCATTTGAATTGAATGTTAATTTATAGTTGTTGTGTATATATTTTATATATAATTGTGATATGAATTGCACATGCATGTTAACAGCACGAAGGGTGTTTTGAAATGAGTATGATTCTCATGTGCAAACTAAACCAGTGAATAACAGGGTGCCTGCAGAATGACGTATTGTGTTTGTCACAAAGTCTTTGATCAAAGGGGGGACTCACAAACGTTTTTATCATGGTGCAAGATGAATTGCTTCGTCTTTATATTTAAATGTAAAATGCTTGCTGGTCACACACAACCTAGTATAACTGAATTATATTTGAATACATACTTGCGTATGTTTTGCTAAAACTCTCAGTGCAACCAGTGGTAAATTTTGACATTCTAAAATGTGAACTGTTTTCGACCAATCAGAATCATGTAATCAAAATGGCATGAAATCAAATTCAAATCACCAGAAACCAGTAGAAAATGAAATGAAATGACTCATTTTCAGTAACTTCGATTGGAGTAAACATTTTGCTACACTTTATTGAGATTGACATGTTCCCATTAGCTATAATAGAGTGTGTGGCATGTTGCCAATATTTATAAATGTTTGTTTGTAATACAAACATGGGTGCTGGTTACATGGGATGTAATCATGCCCATACATGCCCTGTGTGCAACTGAGGCATGAGTAGTTTTTTAATGTCCAGCCAGGCATGTCTAGTGTATACTAGAAGCAAAGTTGTAAATATTATTGTAAAATAGCTTGACATGTTGGACATTGTAAATATAATTAAATTATTATGCACTGTTTAAGCAGTATAAATTATAGTTGTCAGTTTCTCATGAGAATATGTACATACAATTGCAATGTGTATATACTGGATCAAATATGGTGTGTTTGCTTGTTTAATCATGTGTGTGTGGGTGTGTGAGGAATTGTTTATTTTTGGGTCCTCTTTCATTAACATGGTAATGATCATCGTTGGAGTTTGTTGTCAAACTGTGGAGCATCATTTTATGGAAATGTGTCAGGACAAAACACAACATACTGCTTTGTTTGTTTTGAGAAAAAGGAACTCCTTAGAATTTAAATAAAACTTGTAAATTAATTTGTTGCGCATAAAGGAATCCAAATTCATTGAGAAAGGTAGGAAAATAAAACAACATTCTTGTAGAATTGTAACAAAACAGGCTTTGAAAAGAAACATTACTTTTTTACATTTAATGGAGATTTATCTCGTTTTGTATATCCCAACGCAAACGTTTCATCCTTGTTGGAGTGACCTTTTAAAAATGGTTTTTATCTTGTTTTGACCTGAAATCTGTCATACTTTGATCGCTTGGAGAAATCATTCCTGACATATCAAAACAGTACGAGTTGTGTTGGGTGATGTGTGGGTTTTATTTGACGAAACATTTATACCAGACGTGAACATTTGTTTAGAACATTGTGCACATTTTCAAGGAATTGCATAACATGCGTAAGAGTGCTAGCTTGGTGATTGTTAAGTAATTGCCCACCATTCCTGAATGGCTGTGAAGTCTGAGTCGTAGGTTCCTCGCATGTATGCTATGATTCAAATCAGCTTTCTATTACAAAGTGCTACACTTTTACGGTTAATGTAAACCATGTAATTTAACTATTCTTTTTTACATAACCGTCAGTAATTGTTTCTTGTTACCTTAGTGAACATTGTCACGTCTCCCGCAAGAGACAGTAGACAGACAGGCCCTGCAGTAGTCCTGTGTAGTGACGTCACTAGTGTGTCTTCAGGCTGCACCTGGGATGACTCTCCAGGTCATTGTGTATAATATGAGAGTCGGTGACAGTTTTCATCTCGATTCATATTTCTCTGGTTTCCCTCATGGAGAAGTCATACCAGAACCACGAAAAGAATAACGATTTGAACCATTTTTTTATGAATCTCACTGCATAAATAGTTCCCCTTTTCCATCTGTATTAGACATAGGAACTTGTCGGGTCACTAGTGTGTGTTGTCTTACTGATGTTTTATAAAGCACTGTGTGGACATGTTTAGTATTATTAATGTAACCTCCAGCATCATGTTAACATTTTGTGGACACAGTACTCAACTGTCTGGCACAGGTTTTGTAGAGATACATACGTTACAATTCTCGACAAACCACTGTCTGGTGGCAGGTAGCTTTGATGTGTTATGCAGTCTGTAGAACTACAATACTAGACCTACCTCGTGGAGCTATCGTAGCAGTGGTGTGACCACACTGCAGTATTATCTCATAGCAACATCTTCAGTATTCTGTCATTCCAAAGTTACTTGCATGTTCGTTGATTCCGTCCAAAACTGAAATCATCAGTGTGTTAAATGCATATGTGTAAATAATATGATAATGCTGATATAGTGTGTATGAGTTAATGGTCAAAATAGGCATGTTCCTTGTAAGAACTGCTGAAAACATGCTGTCTTTCAGTGACAATACGTCAAGTTAATTCACAACTTGTTGCTAGTTTCTTATTTTGCGACTGACCTATGATTCTTTACATCAACGTTAGTCTGCTTAACAAGAGTTGTTTTGGCAATGGGTGAAAATTGGTTGGAATGTGAAAGGATAAATGTTGTATCCCGTACAGTAAGGTATATCTACATGTGTGTGTGTGTGTGTGTGTGCGTGAGTGCATGCGTGCGTGCATGCATGCGTGCGTGCGTGCACTTGCAAATTGTACATAGTAATTATGGTGTGTCAAGTTTGAATATCAAGTTGCACAAGGTGAAAATGCCAGTGGGGAATAAGTTGACAGGAAAAGTTTTTTTCAGTGGAGTTGACGTTGCCAGACTAGGACTAATTCTTACACTTGTGTTGCATCAGTATTATCAACAGTGTCCTGTCGAGGGGGTAGTCTGCACTGCTATATTCTTATGTCAACTGTACATATGTATTGTATTTATCAAGTCTCTGTAAGTTAATATTGATATATATATCTTCCAAGCTGGGATTGTGTGTGAATAACAAGGGTTGGAGAATACTGTATTTGCAGTGCAAATAAAGATTACATTTATCTTACGTTTGATTTCTGTTTTCACCCAGTTACATGTTGTATTTAATTCAAGGAATGAGGCAATGCGGTTGTATTACACACATCGCACGCAGCTAGATGCCAATAAAAACGTGTTGTGTTTATTTACCATGGACAAATCCTTATTTGATAAAGTATACTTTAACATTTAGTGTAAGTTGTAACATGTTGCCAAATGGTTGCAAATGCCAGTACAGAAAATGCTAGGCCCAAAGACAAAATATATACCATCATTATTGTGCAGTGTTTGGGCAATTTTGTTGATTTCTACATACCTTGGTGTACATTTAATTATATAAACTTGTATATTGGTGTAATTGCCAACCATTTACACTCTCTGGTACATAGATATGGTAATGTCATCTTCCTCGTGCTGGATGGAGTTTATTAAAGCGTAATTTCTGTTGTCCTATAGATATGAGTGTGTAGATTGTCTTATATCTCACAACATGCGAACACTCATGTGTATGTATTTATGTACGTACACATAATAAGCCAGTTCGGAGTTCTGATGTTGCAATGAATTGTGGATAACATTAAAGGTCAATCAACATAAACAAACCACACGTGCCATTGTAAGAGATACAGATGTTCGAGTTTTTTGTTTTATTTCTTGATTCATGTAAATAGTTTTAATTTTGTGAATTTTCCCCGGTATGTCCAATTTCAGTGAGTTTCGTTTGTGGAAGAAAGACAGAATTCAGGAGTATTTGCGCATCAGAGCAAATACTGTTAAACTTTACCCATAGAGCGTCAAGACCAGGCCAACCTTTCTCATATGCTGGTCTCCCAATTTAATTGTGCCAGAAAATTAATTGGGGCCATATTTTCAAAGATGACATACCACAGAATGTCAAATACATTACCTCGAGCATCAGTGATTGTGTAAGTCTGACGGATGTCGTTACTAGGTGGTGGAGTGTCACGTTAAGCCAATAAAAGGGATTCTTCCGTGTGCCAATTTTTTATGAAACAGGATTCTTTGAGAACTTTAAACTCTTGATAATGTCCACAATCCTGTGAACATAATTATTTCGTGTAATTTCAAGCCATTATTATATTACAATTATGTTTTATTAATAAATAGTAACCATGCCATAAATCATATGCCCAAACCCGAACCTTCGCGTACGTGGAGTTTTGGGGCACACTAAAAGGATTCGTTTTCTATATGTTATCAAGGACATTAATGTTTAATACAACATATTTCTAATGAGATAAAGCGATAGGGTTGCACTGAATAGTTACAAATAGTTAAACCTTGTGTACACTACAAAAACACGCAGACGCACACACAAACACACGCATACATGCACATACACACAGAGACACGCACACGGACCACACACACAAACACACAACTACACAGACACACACACACAATATCACATACATATGTACGTTATGCATGCTTGCACGCATACACACATACATACATACACACATACACAGCACACACACACACACACACACACACACATATATATATATATATATATATATATATATATATATACACACAAAAACATAAACACATACATGCATACATACATACACACATGCACATATCTACACATATAAATATATACATACACACATACACCACCCACGAATATGCACGCACGCACGCATATATATATATGATGCGCCAGCGCTGTTGGTCTTCCATCATGATCAGCAACCGGGCAGTGGACTGTTTCGTCCAGTCCATTGCCATGACTTATCATTATTATTATTATTATTATTATTATTATTATTATTATTATTATTATTATTATTATTATTATTATTATTATTATTATTATTATTATTATTATTATTATTATTATTATTATTATTACTGATATGATTCATTACCAAGAATCAAGATTCGCATGACACGTAGTACCGAAGAGTACCATGATATTTTTGCGCTACCTCGCGCAGCGCTAGAAGCCGAACCGGTATTTTCGTGGGCAGAACCGCCCCAAGTCGTTCTAAATATCGGCAAAACCTTGAAATCGATTAAATCTTCCTGCAACTCAGTTTCGTCAACACGTCTGCGACAACGTTTGACATACGACAAGATTGGTAATGAATGGACTTACAAAAAAGCAACATACGTCATCGATAGATGCGAAGTCGACGAATCGCTCGTTGTAGGCCGCCAACAGACTCTCTCGAACACGCCGACGCAGACTTCTCACGTAGTGGAAAATGCAGACTGTTTCCACTCTCCGCGTGAACTTTTGAACAGATAAGCTTGCCGGTAAACCCGCTTACTGCTACGTACAGGTTACACAGCTTCTGTCGTCCCTGAAGCAACAGCTTCTGCTTGTTCGAGTGTCCGAACATGTCTGCCAGGACGCACTGCCGGATTTTAAACTGAGTATACAGCTTAGCGACAGGATGATAGATTTCTTCAAGAAAGTTGATGATGTGAGGAAACATTTACAACGAATCTTCCTCTCTCTTCCTCTCTCTCTCTCTCTCTCTCTCTCTCTCTCTCTCTCTCTCTCTCCCTCTCTCTCTCTCTCTCTCTCTCTCTCTCCCCTCTCTCTCTCTCTCTCTCTCTCTCTCTCTCTCTCTCTCTCTCTCTCTCTCTCTCTCTCTCTCTTCTTCTCTATCTATATCTATATCTATATCTATATCTCTATCTCTATCTATATCTATATCTATATCTCTGTCTTATCTCTGTCTTATCTCTGTCTATATCTCTGTCTATATCTCTGTCTATATCTCTGTCTCCGTCTCCGTCTCCGTCTCCGTCTCCTCTCCCGTCTCCTCTCCCTCTCCCTCTCCTCTCCGTCTCCGTCTCCGTCTCCGTCTCCCGTCTCCGTCTCCGTCTCCGTCTCCGTCCCCCGTCTCCTCTCCTCTCCCTCTCCGTCTCCGTCCCCCTCTCCCTCTCCCGTCTCCGTCTCCGTCTCCCTCCTCCCTCTCCTCTCCTCTCCTCCCCGTCTCCTCTCTCTCCTCTCTCTCTCTCTCTCTTTATATATATATATATATATATATATATATATATATATATATATATATATATATATATATATACGCGTATATAAAATTTATTACCGTGTTAAAATATTTTTTAACTTATTTTTTTAAACGATCAGTGAAAAGCATAACTTCGTTCTTTAAACCCCAAGGGGAGTCAAAAAAAAAAAATTGTTTGGTTTTTTAAGAAAGCCCTTTTAGAATCATGAACACTTAATGGCTTGCCTACCCGAACAACATGATTTCGGTTCAGCAAGTGCGCGTGCCCGTGCGTGCGCGCGTGCCTGCTTCTGTGTATGAGTTCTCGTGCAAGTATAAGTTGTAACAGCGTCCTAATAAAGTTCTTGATTTCGTCATTGCCTTTTGTGCATTGCCATTATCATTGTGTTCTTTTGTTTGCACAGCTATTCCTTTTCGAATAGTTGGTGACGTCAGTGTAGTTGAGAGCCAGGCTGATGTATGTCCAGGTAGGTAAACTTAACCCACGTATGAAGCATTAGAATAAGGGCGTAGATAACACTGGTGGGGGGGGCAGGGATGAAACACTTGAGCAACTATTGCCAAACACAAGAATTTACAGGATATATGGCTATGATTTGATAAGCACGGAGCTACGGTATATGTAAAAAAAGGATTTGGCGCTCGTCGCCGCCATTGCTCTTGGCCTGCTTTTGGTTTGACTCGTTCCTATCTAATCAATGTAGAGTTACATTTGGTTATTTCTGAATAATGGACATTTTTGCACGAAAACAGACCATGGTGTCTTAGGGTATCTTGTAGGCATAATATATGTATCAGCAAATCATTTGTATGTGTGTTGTTTAAAATGCAGTTGCACATCGTTTAACTTGCTTCGTTGATTATAGATAGTTTTAGTTTCATTTCATTTTTCATTTCAAACACGCAAAAACGATCTCTTGCTTACAAACGATCTCTTGCTTACAAACGATCTCTTGCTTACAAACGACCTCTTGCTTACAAACGATCTCTTGCTTACAAACGATCTCTTGCTTACAAACGATCTCTTGCTTACAAACGACCTCTTGCTTACAAACGACCTCTTGCTTACAAACGACCTCTTGCTTACAAACGACCTCTTGCTTACAAACGACTCTTGCTTACAAAGGGCTCTTGCTTACAAAGGGCTCTTGCTTACAAACGACTCTTGCTTACAAACGACCTTTTCCCGTTTTTTACAAACCCCGACCCCTCTTGCTTACAAACGACCTCTTGCTTACAAACGACCTTTTCTTGTTTTTTACAAACGACCTCTTGCTTACAAACGACCTCTTGCTTACAAACGACCTCTTGCTTACAAACGACCTCTTGCTTACAAACGATCTCTTGCTTACAAACGACCTCTTGCTTACAAACGACCTCTTGCTTACAAACGACCTCTTGCTTACAAACGACCTCTTGCTTACAAACGACCTCTTGCTTACAAACGATCTCTTGCTTACAAACGACCCCTTGCTTACAAACGACCTCTTGCTTACAAACGATCTCTTGCTTACAAACGATCTCTTGCTTACAAACGGTCTCTTGCTTACAAACGGTCTCTTGCACAAAGGGTCTCTTGCTTACAAACGATCTCTTGCTTACAAACGACCTCTTGCTTACAAACGGTCTCTTGCTTACAAACGATCTCTTGCTTACAAACGATCTCTTGCTTACAAACGGTCTCTTGCTTACAAACGGTCTCTTGCTTACAAACGGTCTCTTGCTTACAAACGATCTCTTGCTTACAAACGGTCTCTTGCTTACAAACGATCTCTTGCTTACAAACGATCTCTTGCTTACAAACGGTCTCTTGCTTACAAACGATCTCTTGCTTACAAACGGTCTCTTGCTTACAAACGATCTCTTGCTTACAAACGACCTCTTGCTTACAAACGGTCTCTTGCTTACAAACGATCTCTTGCTTACAAACGATCTCTTGCTTACAAACGACCTCTTGCTTACAAACGACCTCTTGCTTACAAACGACCTCTTGCTTACAAACGATCTCTTGCTTACAAACGACCTCTTGCTTACAAACGATCTCTTGCTTACAAACGATCTCTTGCTTACAAACGGTCTCTTGCTTACAAACGGTCTCTTGCTTACAAACGGTCTCTTGCTTACAAACGATCTCTTGCTTACAAACGATCTCTTGCTTACAAACGGTCTCTTGCTTACAAACGATCTCTTGCTTACAAACGATCTCTTGCTTACAAACGGTCTCTTGCTTACAAACGGTCTCTTGCTTACAAACGGTCTCTTGCTTACAAACGGTCTCTTGCTTACAAACGACCTCTTGCTTACAAACGACCTCTTGCTTACAAACGACCTCTTGCTTACAAACGGTCTCTTGCTTACAAACGATCTCTTGCTTACAAACGGTCTCTTGCTTACAAACGATCTCTTGCTTACAAACGATCTCTTGCTTACAAACGGTCTCTTGCTTACAAACGACCTCTTGCTTACAAACGGTCTCTTGCTTACAAACGGTCTCTTGCTTACAAACGGTCTCTTGCTTACAAACGGTCTCTTGCTTACAAACGATCTCTTGCTTACAAACGATCTCTTGCTTACAAACGGTCTCTTGCTTACAAACGATCTCTTGCTTACAAACGGTCTCTTGCTTACAAACGGTCTCTTGCTTACAAACGATCTCTTGCTTACAAACGATCTCTTGCTTACAAACGATCTCTTGCTTACAAACGATCTCTTGCTTACAAACGATCTCTTGCTTACAAACGGTCTCTTGCTTACAAACGACCTCTTGCTTACAAACGGTCTCTTGCTTACAAACGGTCTCTTGCTTACAAACGGTCTCTTGCTTACAAACGGTCTCTTGCTTACAAACGATCTCTTGCTTACAAACGGTCTCTTGCTTACAAACGATCTCTTGCTTACAAACGATCTCTTGCTTACAAACGGTCTCTTGCTTACAAACGGTCTCTTGCTTACAAACGGTCTCTTGCTTACAAACGTCTCTTGCTTACAAACGACCTCTTGCTTACAAACGACCTCTTGCTTACAAACGACTCTTGCTTACAAAGGGTCTCTTGCTTACAAACGATCTCTTGCTTACAAACGATCTCTTGCTTACAAACGACCTCTTGCTTACAAACGACCTCTTGCTTACAAACGATCTCTTGCTTACAAACGATCTCTTGCTTACAAACGGTCTCTTGCTTACAAACGGTCTCTTGCTTACAAACGATCTCTTGCTTACAAACGATCTCTTGCTTACAAACGATCTCTTGCTTACAAACGATCTCTTGCTTACAAACGATCTCTTGCTTACAAACGACCTCTTGCTTACAAACGGTCTCTTGCTTACAAACGATCTCTTGCTTACAAACGATCTCTTGCTTACAAACGATCTCTTGCTTACAAACGGTCTCTTGCTTACAAACGGTCTCTTGCTTACAAACGGTCTCTTGCTTACAAACGGTCTCTTGCTTACAAACGACCTCTTGCTTACAAACGACCTCTTGCTTACAAACGGTCTCTTGCTTACAAACGGTCTCTTGCTTACAAACGACCTCTTGCTTACAAACGACCTCTTGCTTACAAACGGTCTCTTGCTTACAAACGGTCTCTTGCTTACAAACGATCTCTTGCTTTTTACAAACGATCTCTTGCTTACAAACGATCTCTTGCTTACAAACGATCTCTTGCTTACAAACGATCTCTTGCTTACAAACGGTCTCTTGCTTACAAACGGTCTCTTGCTTACAAACGATCTCTTGCTTACAAACGGTCTCTTGCTTACAAACGATCTCTTGCTTACAAACGGTCTCTTGCTTACAAACGGTCTCTTGCTTACAAACGACCTCTTGCTTACAAACGACCTCTTGCTTACAAACGGTCTCTTGCTTACAAACGGTCTCTTGCTTACAAACGATCTCTTGCTTACAAACGGTCTCTTGCTTACAAACGATCTCTTGCTTACAAACGATCTCTTGCTTACAAACGATCTCTTGCTTACAAACGATCTCTTGCTTACAAACGATCTCTTGCTTACAAACGACCTCTTGCTTACAAACGACCTCTTGCTTACAAACGATCTCTTGCTTACAAACGACCTCTTGCTTACAAACGACCTCTTGCTTACAAACGACCTCTTGCTTACAAACGACCTCTTGCTTACAAACGATCTCTTGCTTACAAACGACCTCTTGCTTACAAACGATCTCTTGCTTACAAACGATCTCTTGCTTACAAACGGTCTCTTGCTTACAAACGGTCTCTTGCTTACAAACGGTCTCTTGCTTACAAACGATCTCTTGCTTACAAACGGTCTCTTGCTTACAAACGATCTCTTGCTTACAAACGGTCTCTTGCTTACAAACGGTCTCTTGCTTACAAACGATCTCTTGCTTACAAACGATCTCTTGCTTACAAACGATCTCTTGCTTACAAACGATCTCTTGCTTACAAACGGTCTCTTGCTTACAAACGACCTCTTGCTTACAAACGATCTCTTGCTTACAAACGATCTCTTGCTTACAAACGATCTCTTGCTTACAAACGATCTCTTGCTTACAAACGGTCTCTTGCTTACAAACGATCTCTTGCTTACAAACGGTCTCTTGCTTACAAACGGTCTCTTGCTTACAAACGATCTCTTGCTTACAAACGGTCTCTTGCTTACAAACGGTCTCTTGCTTACAAACGGTCTCTTGCTTACAAACGACCTCTTGCTTACAAACGACCTCTTGCTTACAAACGGTCTCTTGCTTACAAACGATCTCTTGCTTACAAAGGGTCTCTTGCTTACAAACGATCTCTTGCTTACAAACGATCTCTTGCTTACAAACGGTCTCTTGCTTACAAACGACCTCTTGCTTACAAACGGTATCTTGCTTACAAACGGTCTCTTGCTTACAAACGGTCTCTTGCTTACAAACGATCTCTTGCTTACAAACGGTCTCTTGCTTACAAACGATCTCTTGCTTACAAACGATCTCTTGCTTACAAACGGTCTCTTGCTTACAAACGATCTCTTGCTTACAAACGGTCTCTTGCTTACAAAGGGTCTCTTGCTTACAAACGATCTCTTGCTTACAAACGATCTCTTGCTTACAAACGATCTCTTGCTTACAAACGACTCTTGCTTACAAACGATCTCTTGCTTACAAACGATCTCTTGCTTACAAACGGTCTCTTGCTTACAAACGACCTCTTGCTTACAAACGGTCTCTTGCTTACAAACGGTCTCTTGCTTACAAACGGTCTCTTGCTTACAAACGATCTCTTGCTTACAAACGGTCTCTTGCTTACAAACGATCTCTTGCTTACAAACGATCTCTTGCTTACAAACGGTCTCTTGCTTACAAACGGTCTCTTGCTTACAAACGGTCTCTTGCTTACAAACGGTCTCTTGCTTACAAACGATCTCTTGCTTACAAACGACCTCTTGCTTACAAACGACCTCTTGCTTACAAACGATCTCTTGCTTACAAACGATCTCTTGCTTACAAACGATCTCTTGCTTACAAACGATCTCTTGCTTACAAACGATCTCTTGCTTACAAACGATCTCTTGCTTACAAACGATCTCTTGCTTACAAACGATCTCTTGCTTACAAACGACCTCTTGCTTACAAACGATCTCTTGCTTACAAACGATCTCTTGCTTACAAACGATCTCTTGCTTACAAACGCTCTTGCTTACAAACGATCTCTTGCTTACAAACGATCTCTTGCTTACAAACGATCTCTTGCTTACAAACGATCTCTTGCTTACAAACGATCTCTTGCTTACAAACGACCTCTTGCTTACAAACGATCTCTTGCTTACAAACGATCTCTTGCTTACAAACGACCTCTTGCTTACAAACGGTCTCTTGCTTACAAACGATCTCTTGCTTACAAACGACCTCTTGCTTACAAACGATCTCTTGCTTACAAACGATCTCTTGCTTACAAACGACCTCTTGCTTACAAACGGTCTCTTGCTTACAAACGGTCTCTTGCTTACAAACGACCTCTTGCTTACAAACGGTCTCTTGCTTACAAACGGTCTCTTGCTTACAAACGACCTCTTGCTTACAAACGACCTCTTGCTTACAAACGGTCTCTTGCTTACAAACGGTCTCTTGCTTACAAACGATCTCTTGCTTACAAACGGTCTCTTGCTTACAAACGGTCTCTTGCTTACAAACGATCTCTTGCTTACAAACGATCTCTTGCTTACAAACGGTCTCTTGCTTACAAACGGTCTCTTGCTTACAAACGATCTCTTGCTTACAAACGGTCTCTTGCTTACAAACGATCTCTTGCTTACAAACGGTCTCTTGCTTACAAACGGTCTCTTGCTTACAAACGACCTCTTGCTTACAAACGACCTCTTGCTTACAAACGGTCTCTTGCTTACAAACGGTCTCTTGCTTACAAACGATCTCTTGCTTACAAACGGTCTCTTGCTTACAAACGGTCTCTTGCTTACAAACGATCTCTTGCTTACAAACGATCTCTTGCTTACAAACGATCTCTTGCTTACAAACGATCTCTTGCTTACAAACGACCTCTTGCTTACAAACGACCTCTTGCTTACAAACGATCTCTTGCTTACAAACGACCTCTTGCTTACAAACGACCTCTTGCTTACAAACGATCTCTTGCTTACAAACGGTCTCTTGCTTACAAACGATCTCTTGCTTACAAACGGTCTCTTGCTTACAAACGGTCTCTTGCTTACAAACGATCTCTTGCTTACAAACGACCTCTTGCTTACAAACGATCTCTTGCTTACAAAGGGTCTCTTGCTTACAAAGGGTCTCTTGCTTACAAACGGTCTCTTGCTTACAAACGTCTCTTGCTTACAAACGATCTCTTGCTTACAAACGATCTCTTGCTTACAAACGATCTCTTGCTTACAAACGATCTCTTGCTTACAAACGATCTCTTGCTTACAAACGACCTCTTGCTTACAAACGATCTCTTGCTTACAAACGATCTCTTGCTTACAAACGATCTCTTGCTTACAAACGATCTCTTGCTTACAAACGATCTCTTGCTTACAAACGATCTCTTGCTTACAAACGATCTCTTGCTTACAAACGGTCTCTTGCTTACAAACGGTCTCTTGCTTACAAACGGTCTCTTGCTTACAAACGATCTCTTGCTTACAAACGGTCTCTTGCTTACAAACGATCTCTTGCTTACAAACGATCTCTTGCTTACAAACGATCTCTTGCTTACAAACGATCTCTTGCTTACAAACGGTCTCTTGCTTACAAACGGTCTCTTGCTTACAAACGCCTCTTGCTTACAAACGATCTCTTGCTTACAAACGGTCTCTTGCTTACAAACGGTCTCTTGCTTACAAACGATCTCTTGCTTACAAACGGTCTCTTGCTTACAAACGATCTCTTGCTTACAAACGGTCTCTTGCTTACAAACGGTCTCTTGCTTACAAACGATCTCTTGCTTACAAACGATCTCTTGCTTACAAACGACCTCTTGCTTACAAACGGTCTCTTGCTTACAAACGATCTCTTGCTTACAAACGATCTCTTGCTTACAAACGATCTCTTGCTTACAAACGATCTCTTGCTTACAAACGACCTCTTGCTTACAAACGGTCTCTTGCTTACAAACGATCTCTTGCTTACAAACGGTCTCTTGCTTACAAACGATCTCTTGCTTACAAACGATCTCTTGCTTACAAACGGTCTCTTGCTTACAAACGATCTCTTGCTTACAAACGATCTCTTGCTTACAAACGGTCTCTTGCTTACAAACGATCTCTTGCTTACAAACGATCTCTTGCTTACAAACGATCTCTTGCTTACAAACGATCTCTTGCTTACAAACGACCTCTTGCTTACAAACGACCTCTTGCTTACAAACGATCTCTTGCTTACAAACGATCTCTTGCTTACAAACGATCTCTTGCTTACAAACGATCTCTTGCTTACAAACGATCTCTTGCTTACAAACGATCTCTTGCTTACAAACGATCTCTTGCTTACAAACGACCTCTTGCTTACAAACGACCTCTTGCTTACAAACGATCTCTTGCTTACAAACGATCTCTTGCTTACAAACGATCTCTTGCTTACAAACGGTCTCTTGCTTACAAACGACCTCTTGCTTACAAACGACCTCTTGCTTACAAACGACCTCTTGCTTACAAACGATCTCTTGCTTACAAACGATCTCTTGCTTACAAACGACCTCTTGCTTACAAAGGGTCTCTTGCTTACAAACGGTTCTTGCTTACAAACGATCTCTTGCTTACAAACGATCTCTTGCTTACAAACGATCTCTTGCTTAAAAAACGGTCTCTTGCTTACAAAGGGTCTCTTGCTTACAAACGGTCTCTTGCTTACAAACGATCTCTTGTTACAAACGATCTCTTGCTTACAAACGTCTCTTGCTTACAAACGGTCTCTTGCTTACAAACGATCTCTTGCTTACAAACGATCTCTTGCTTACAAACGATCTCTTGCTTACAAACGATCTCTTGCTTACAAACGACTCTTGCTTACAAACGATCTCTTGCTTACAAACGGTCTCTTGCTTACAAACGGTCTTTTGCTTACAAAGGGTCTCTTGCTTACAAACGATCTCTTGCTTACAAACGATCTCTTGCTTACAAACGATCTCTTGCTTACAAACGATCTCTTGCTTACAAACGACCTCTTGCTTACAAACGGTCTCTTGCTTACAAACGATCTCTTGCTTACAAACGACTCTTGCTTACAAACGATCTCTTGCTTACAAACGATCTCTTGCTTACAAACGATCTCTTGCTTACAAACGATCTCTTGCTTACAAACGATCTCTTGCTTACAAACGGTCTCTTGCTTACAAACGGTCTCTTGCTTACAAACGATCTCTTGCTTACAAACGATCTCTTGCTTACAAACGATCTTATGCTTACCAGATATAATAGGGCACCAAATTATTGTTTTTCGCACGTAAATATATATTAATTAATGAAAACATGCGCTCTGCAAACAAGCTGCTATTAACAGGACACAAATCTACAAACTTGTGGGGAGCGGAGCTTTCACCGTATCCATAGCAAAGCCTGGAATACACTTCCAAACGATATCAGAGCCAGCACAACAACCAGTATCTTAAAGACAGCACTGGAAACACATCTTTTCAAAGCTTACTTTGAGTAATACATGTGGACTTTTCCTGGACATGTTCTGGACGACTTGACCGTATACATTTTATGAAACCAATTTGTAAGCTATTTTCTTATAATACAAGCAGTTTTTTATTTATTGTATATGCATTTTTAAAAACTTTACTTACTTAACTTGTTTTAAATTTAAATTGTTTTGATAGGAACGAGTCAAACCAAGTGCAGACCGATGGTAATGGCGGCGATTAATTCACAGTGGCGCCATCTGGAGAGTCCCAATCAGTATACAGTTTCCATTTTTCTCCGCTAGACGGATTTGTTACATTGCCTATGTCTAGTTCAGTGTCATATATTCGTGCTACCAAGATATGTACGGTTTCTGCGTGAAATTCGTAACATATACCATATAATTAGCACTGAACTGTTGAAAACTCTTGTAGAATCTCAACCATTCTCCCGAACTTAAAACCTTTTCTAATCAACTACCTACATACATACATTTATGTTTGCGAGACGTTATTTGTGTGATTTTAATGCAATATGTTCAATTGTATGCGGCGTTCAGGAAGCAATGCAATTTTCCTGTGGGGATTTAAATAAGTTTTCGTTATGTTTATATAAGTCTTACGGCGGAATGTCTCGATTCTTACAGGGGATGCTCAGCCGCCAAGCCGCAGTGAGTGCAGCAATGGAATCACGTTACAAAGACCGTCCGTGCCCAGCAAATCTCGTGTGGGACGACAACAAGAAATTATGTACATGGAAGAGCGCAACGTGTCCATCGCCGGCTCAACCACAACGTAAGAGATCTGTGCAACGTTGGTTACGGCAAAGTGTAGCTTTGCAACCTGCGTGCAGCTGCAATGTTAAAAGCCAGTGGCGGAGTAGAATACGTACTCGGACATGATCACATATACGCGCACGCACATATGCACATGAACACATACGCACGCACACATCTATATACATGCAAACACACACATTCGCACACTCGCACACTCCCAACAAACAATAAACCACAAACCACAGAAAAACTTGCTCAAACAATGATTTGTATATTACAGTATTATATTCTCACTGGCAGGGTAATACGTTGTACAGGTTTCGACCAGGCAATGGTCAATCAGTTAATAATATTAGCATTATTACTAATTCTCCTCGAGGGGGTAATTTCAGCTCTTGAGTGGACAAGACATGAAAGTTAGTCCAACGACTGGTCATACGAGACTGTTCGACAGTAAGAATTGTGTTTGTCTAATCTGGTATCGAAACGTCGTCTGAATAGACACAAGGCAAGTTCATTTGTATCGGCTACCTCCCTGCGTCAACGTCACAGACGTTGGAGCCACCTTGTAATCGTCATGACTATGTGATAAGTATTGTTATAAACCGTATTCCGATGTCAAGTGTCTTGATGCAAAACTGTTTGCTTCAGTGATTTGTGAGAACACACGACCACCCGCCGTCACCAGTACGGCACGGTTATAGTAGGCGCTGTCCATCCGCCGTCACCAGTACGGCACGGTTATAGTAGGCGCTGTCCACCCGCCGTCACCAGTACGGCACGGTTATAGTAGACGCTGTCCACCCGCCGTCACCAGTACGGGGCGGTTATAGTAGGCGCTGTCCACCCGCCGTCACCATTACGGGACGGTTATAGTAGGCGCTGTCCACCCGCCGTCACCAGTACGGGACGGTTATAGTAGGCGCTGTCCACCCGCCGTCACCAGTACGGTAGGCGCTGTCCACCCGCCGTCACCAGAACGGGACGGTTATAGTAGGCGCTGTCCACCCGCCGTCACCAGTACGGGACGGTTATAGTAGGCGCTGTCCACCCGCCGTCACCAGTACGGACGGTTATGTAGGCGCTGTCCACCCGCCGTCACCAGAACGGGACGGTTATAGTAGGCGCTGTCCACCCGCCGTCACCAGTACGGGGACGGTTATAGTAGGCGCTGTCCACCCGCCGTCACCAGTACGGACGAACGTTGTTCAGTATGTAGGCGCTGTCCACCCGCCGTCACCAGTACGGGACGGTTATAGTAGGCGCTGTCCACCCGCCGTCACCAGTACGGGACGGTTATAGTAGGCGCTGTCCACCCGCCGTCACCAGTACGGGACGGTTATAGTAGGCGCTGTCCACCCGCCGTCACCAGTACGGGACGGTTATAGTAGGCGCTGTCCACCCGCCGTCACCAGTACGGCACGGTTATGTAGGCGCTGTCCACCCGCCGTCACCAGTACGGGACGGTTATAGTAGGCGCTGTCCACCCGCCGTCACCAGTACGGGACGGTTATAGTAGGCGCTGTCCACCCGCCGTCACCAGTACGGGACGGTTATAGTAGGCGCTGTCCACCCGCCGTCACCAGTACGGCACGGTTATGGTAGGCGCTGTCCACCCGCCGTCACCAGTACGGGACGGTTATAGTAGGCGCTGTCCACCCGCCGTCACCAGTACGGCACGGTTATAGTAGGCGCTGTCCACCCGCCGTCACCAGTACGCACGGTTATGGTAGGCGCTGTCCACCCGCCGTCACCAGTACGGGACGGTTATAGTAGGCGCTGTCCACCCGCCGTCACCAGTACGGCACGGTTATGGTAGGCGCTGTCCACCCGCCGTCACCAGTACGGCACGGTTATGGTAGGCGCTGTCCACCCGCCGTCACCAGTACGGGACGGTTATGGTAGGCGCTGTCCACCCGCCGTCACCAGTACGGCACGGTTATGGTAGGCGCTGTCCACCCGCCGTCACCAGTACGGCACGGTTATGGTAGGCGCTGTCCACCCGCCGTCACCAGTACGGCGCGGTTATGGTAGGCGCTGTCCACCCGCCGTCACCAGTACGGCACGGTTATAGTAGGCGCTGTCCACCCGCCGTCACCAGTACGGCACGGTTATGGTAGGCGCTGTCCACCCGCCGTCACCAGTACGGCACGGTTATGGTAGGCGCTGTCCACCCGCCGTCACCAGTACGGCACGGTTATGGTAGGCGCTGTCCACCCGCCGTCACCAGTACGGCACGGTTATGGTAGGCGCTGTCCACCCGCCGTCACCAGTACGGCACGGTTATGGTAGGCGCTGTCCACCCGCCGTCACCAGTACGGCACGGTTACGGTAGGCGCTGTCCACCCGCCGTCACCAGTACGGCACGGTTACGGTAGGCGCTGTCCACCCGCCGTCACCAGTACGGCACGGTTATGGTAGGCGCTGTCCACCCGCCGTCACCAGTACGGCACGGTTATGGTAGGCGCTGTCCACCCGCCGTCACCAGTACGGCACGGTTATGGTAGGCGCTGTCCACCCGCCGTCACCAGTACGGCACGGTTATGGTAGGCGCTGTCCACCCGCCGTCACCAGTACGGCACGGTTATGGTAGGCGCTGTCCACCCGCCGTCACCAGTACGGCACGGTTACGGTAGGCGCTGTCCACCCGCCGTCACCAGTACGGCACGGTTATGGTAGGCGCTGTCCACCCGCCGTCACCAGTACGGCACGGTTATGGTAGGCGCTGTCCACCCGCCGTCACCAGTACGGCACGGTTATGGTAGGCGCTGTCCACCCGCCGTCACCAGTACGGCACGGTTATGGTAGGCGCTGTCCACCCGCCGTCACCAGTACGGCACGGTTATGGTAGGCGCTGTCCACCCGCCGTCACCAGTACGGCACGGTTATGGTAGGCGCTGTCCACCCGCCGTCACCAGTACGGCACGGTTATGGTAGGCGCTGTCCACCCGCCGTCACCAGTCGGACGGTTATGGTAGGCGCTGTCCACCCGCCGTCACCAGTACGGGACGGTTATGGTAGGCGCTGTCCACCCGCCGTCACCAGTACGGGACGGTTATGGTAGGCGCTGTCCACCCGCCGTCACCAGTACGGGACGGTTATGGTAGGCGCTGTCCATCCGCCGTCACCAGTACGGGACGGTTATGGTAGGCGCTGTCCACCCGCCGTCACCAGTACGGCACGGTTATAGTAGGCGCTGTCCACCCGCCGTCACCAATACGGCACGGTTATGGTAGGCGCTGTCACTTGCATGACTGTTTCGTGTCCCATGGCCATGTTCTTGTTTCTACGATCGTCGTCATCGTTGAGCATGCGCGTCATCAGAGCTATGTAGTCGCTGGCGTGATGCAACGTCTGAAAACAATGGCAATATCTTAATAGTCATACAACGTGCTTAGCAAGCTGGCAAGCTGTCCATGTTGTTATTCTTTTTGTTATGCGCTAGAGCATATGGTAGTGGTTTTTTTATACAAATACAAAGATTCAATAACAGCTGCAACTAATCGCCCAGCAGTATGCGTCCTTCCAATGCACTCTGACAATTTCTTTCTGGGCCTGTCGTCCTTTGAATGAGATTCAATCATTCACGGTGTCTTGAGCCTCGCGGGTCGCCAACGGGAAAAAGGAAAGCATATGTGCAATGTGCCTTTTAAATAGTTTTATACAGTTGAATTGTTTAGGGTGTGTATCTATTTATATCAGTTCGAATAATCACCTCAAGAACCAAGCCGAATTAATTAAACATCACACAGAAACCAGAAAATGGATTATAGTAGTCCATTATTGAATCACAATAAAAGAGACTGGAAAGACAGGAAAAAACATAGAAGGCGGCGTGGGAAAGTCAACAACCAACCAGCAGCAAACCGGAGGAAGTACTCTGAGGCAGTGATTGAGAGGGCTTTGAGCACAGAAAGGGTATTTATGGTTGACTCTATTCTGAGAAAAACAGGACTGTATGCGCGGAGAATACGTAGTTGTTTGCCTTCCGTGAGCTAGGATAGAACAGGTGACAAGGTGAAGATAAAAGGACTAGAGGACATGACGGAAAGGTACATTAACAAAGGTGCAGTGTAGATTAAATATTAGAAAATTACCATATGCATAAAGAACAATAAATGAATGGGACAGATTATCGGCTGATTATATGGCTGCTGGTAGTGTCTATATGTTTAAAGAATTAAATCGACATATACCTCAGAAGGGCGGGATATACATAAATAGATAGGTTGAACTCTCGATAAGCCTTCCTTGTCAACCTGCCATCAGGAATAAATGATGCATGTGGCAATCTTGTTAAATCTTGTTAAATCATGTCAAGGTTGGGAACTTGTCGACACCATGGGTAATACAAAACCACATTAAGCGCAATGTATCGGTTTTATTGCAAGCAAGACATTAAAACTGAACTAACCTGGATGCGAGACAACTTCTTCTCGTACGGGAACATGGGTATCTTTCGGCGGAGCTGCTCAAAAGCGTCGTTGACTTGCACCATTCGCTTCCGTTCCCGGTGATTGGCGGCGACCCTCTGCCTACGATTGATGCGTCGTTTCCGCTTGATCGCGCCGCCACAGGCTTGCTGGTTGAGCCATAGAGTCACGTGTTCGTTGGCACTGACGTCACTGTTGGCGTTGTGATCTGTCTCGCAATTCTTGCTGCTATATTCTGCCGTCTTGTACGACAGCTCTGGAGGTACCGAAACAGCGGCGCCCCCTGGCGGACTGGGTGTTAGGCTAGCGTACGTTCGACAGCAGTCGTAGCCTGCGCGGCTGACGTACGGTTTGCAACTAGACGATTGCATGAACAGTTTCCGGTCGTAACAACTGGTTCCGTATGCGTCCATGATTTTGTTACGTTCCTGCAGCGGTTACGAAATGTTGCCCATTAGCAGCTACTGGATGCATGGTTTCAAAATCAGCGACTCGAACTAATCACGTTGCGGCGATGGCTTTTCAAATAAATGTAATAACTGCATCGTATTTTTGTAGCTATTCAACTTAGTTTGCTTTACGTCGTATTTTCACCGACGTCACACATATACGGGTGTACTACTCGTGCCGCTCGAAGTCGCTAAGTGCCTTCAAAATTGAGCGCCGCTATATTTTATACGGAGCGTCACGCTTCAGTGATTTGGAGTACTACAGGCGGAACATCCACTGAGCAGGTGGTGTCTACAGCGAAAGGCAGGCGACAGGCGTAGTGCGGCTTTCCCGCCATTATTTCTAGCCGTCAGGCCGACACATAACATTCCGTTGCATATTCGCATAATATGATGATATCGGCGAAGTGTGTATATGCTGATCTGATATTTTAAATGTGGCATGTAACAGATGCCGTTATTCGGAAATGCCGTTGGTCATTCAAACCTGGGGAAAGATAGGAGATGTCCAGGAATACAAACTGGTTCGTGTTTTGAAACACCACACAACACAACACAACACAACGCCGATAACACGCCTGGGAAAGAGTTACATCTAAAGTGTTTCGCAATAAAAAAAATCACTTAACCAACAATAGTTGTATTCAATTGTACTAAGTTAGTATGTCTGTGTTTGTGTGTGTGTGTGTGTGTGTGTGTGTGTGTGTGTGTGTGTGTGTGTGTGTGTGTGTGTGTGTGTGTGTGTGTGTGTGTGTGTGTGTGTGTGTGTGTGTGTGTGTGTGTGTGTGTGTGTGTGTGTGTGTGTGTGTGTGTGTGTGTGTGTGTGTGTGTGTGTGTGTGTGTGTGTGTGTGTGTGTGTGTGTGTGTGTGTGTGTGTGTGTGTGTGTGTGTGTGTGTGTGTGTGTGTGTGTGTGTGTGTGTGTGTGTGTGTGTGTGTGTGTGTGTGTGTGTGTGTGTGTGTGTGTGTGTGTGTGTGTGTGTGAATTACATCTAAAGTGTTTCGCAATAAAAAAATCACTTAACCAACAATTGTTGTATTCAATTGTACTATGTTAGTATGTCTGTGTTTATGTGTGTGTATGTTTGTGTATGTGTGTGTGTATGTGTGTACGTATGTATATATGTATGCGTGTTTGCGCGGATGCATGTATGTAATGAAAGTTGATATATACATGGACACAGCTGTTGGTTTAAAACGTGTATAATTTTATTAAACTATGTGGGTATTATGTATATGTCAATTTCAATTAATTGCGCCCATACCGCTTTTGCTGAGATGGTCGCCCAAGAGAGGTTTATATATATATATATATATATATATATATATATATATATATATATATATATATATATATATATATATTATATATATACATATATATATATATATATATATATATATTATTATATAATATATATATATATATATATATATATATATATATATATATATATATATATATATATCATCATCATCATCATCATCGTCATTGTGCAACCACAGTGTCCCGTGGTTGGGCGAAGGCCTCAGCATGCTGCTTCCACATCTGCCTATCTTGCGCTATCCTCTGTCAGATGGTACTCATTCAGTAGTCGTCTAGTTCGTCTCTCCATCGTCTCGCCGGTTTTCGTCTAGGTCTTTTCTTTTCGTGTGGTTTCCAGGCGGTGATACGCAGTCTCCATCGGTTATCTCATATCCTGCTGACGTGCCCTGCCCAGGTCCACTTCCGACCTCTGACTTCCTCAGTCACGTCTGTGACCTTTGTCTTTTCTCTTACTCAAATGTTTTTCTCTCCCGGTATGTGATGTTTACATACCCCTTTCCATCTTTGTTTGTGTGGCTGCTAGCTTGTTCTTTGCTTGGGTGGTGAGTGCCCATGATTCGCCGTGTGTCATTGCTGAAAGTACGCATGAGTTGTATATTTGTCTCTTCAAGCATGTTCTAGTGTTACCCTTGCAGATGTCGCGGTGCCTGGCGAATGCTGTCCACCCGGCCGTGATTCTTCTTTAAATCTCCTTGACTTGGTTTTTGTCTCTGGTGCTGTATCTCTGTCCCAGATACACGTAGCTTTCAACGTTCTCGATCCGAGAATTGTTGACATATATTGGTGTGTCGTTTTCCATAATCACCTTTGTCTTCGACGTGTTCATCTTCAGACCCTGATTTTCACTTTTATCTAGTAACTGGTGTAATAAATTGAAGTAGACATTTATTAATATTATTTGCATAACATCACTTATAACATTATCTACACACTAAGACGTGTGACGGCAAAGTGGTCGACAACAAAAATTCCAGTGGATGACCAAATCTTTGGCCATAATGATGAAGGGTCAGCCGCCCACATTGACCTCTGAACGATTAACCGGAATCCATGACTAAAACTTAGACGACGAAGAAGAAATATTATTATTTAATTTTATGAACAGTAAACCGGAAAATAGCATAACATTTTACGTAGGTTATTGTCTAAGTTATAATGCTTTTTTCTCCTGTTCACGACGTTTCGACTACGTTTATGCAATAGTGACGTTCTTTCTGTGATACTTACCATTCCGAAAACATAAGCTTTTTAATTATCATTGATATTATTTATTACTTTTATAATGTTAGCTCGGCAGTATATATCAGCATTACATTTTAGTATATTCTTGTCAACTAACTATTTTTCCGATTTTAATAATAATAATCTTAGTATACTATTAAATATGTCGGTGTGCTGAGAGCGGTAAAGCGCCGGACTGTCAATCGAGGGGTCGGTGGTTCAATCCCACCTGCCGCCGTTTCGAAACTTAGGCAATTTCATAACCCCACATTTGTCTGTGTCTTTCGGAAGAGACACTAAAAGCCGGTGGTCCCTTCTATCTGGTGTCTATGCCAGGGGAAGTAACATATCCCACACAGGGGGTAAATGTGTAACATGTAGTGGACTCACTAATTCTAGAGAAGGACAACTCTACAAAACAAAACAGTGACAATAATGGTCAGCAAATGGACCGAGGTAATTTAATGGAAGAAGAAGAGAGTTTATTCTGTATAAAAAGTTTCTATAATATAAGTGCCACAGCAACATTTGTGATATTTGGGCAGTTAGTTGGTGTGTTAGAGTGAATGTGTGCGAGTTCGCGTGTGCGCATATTTGTGTGTCCACGTGTGCGTATGCCTTTAAATTTAATATTCGTAGCAAATCGCGCCAGTAAACCGTATATATTGCCCGCAAGGAGTCGTCACCCTCGGGCCGTGTCACGTGCCAGCATGTGGCACGCACTTCGTGTCCCGGGGCATGATTATTATCTCCTGCGACGCGCGCTGTCACTGAACACTAAGTGTCGCATAATTAGCCGGCACGCGACACGCTGGTCGGAGTGCCGGTGATCGATTGTAATAACACATCACCTGGTTGCCTCACTCTACTTGTTGAAATCCGTTCAGCTGTGACAACTACGGCATTGTTAACAGCAACAAAATGTCCCTCCAACGGGTGCGCTATGTGTATTGCAAACTGCATACTGCTTATACTTATTTGTGGAGGACGGTTTCCCGAAGTCATATGATATAAAGCAAGTACATTTATGTATTCAACCTTTGCCTTTGTCAACAATGTTGATAATGGTTAAATACTGATATATGACATCTGCCAGAACAAATATTACTGCATTCACTTAAAACTAACAACTTTCCCTTAATTGTTTTTGTGATAAAGATATTCTTCTTAAACAAGATTGTCAACAAAATAGTCAGGCAGCCACTTTGTTGACCGGTGTTTGCTAAGCAACCTGGATGCATAAATTACGTACAAAGTTTCTATGTGGTCGGAGGACAATTACAAAAACACGCTTAATGTTATGAATAATCGAGTTATGCCCGTGCAGCGATCGACACTAATCATAAAAGAAACAAATAATTTCGATGTGCGATATCAGGCGAAATTATCCTACTTTCGTCTAACTTGAACCCATCATACGAAAGTACATAGTCATTAATATATTGATTATCATTACGTTTAACTATTATATCAGAACTTAGACGAAGTTGCCTCTGAACACCGTTCAGTAGAGGTAATTTCGTCTCATATCGATGTTTTAAAATGACCTCTTAGCGAACGGAAAATGTAAAAACTATTACTAAAAGCCATTACTTTTCTTCGGATGAACCAATGAACATTTGGCGCCAGCGATTCAAATACGTAGAAGTCGAGAACATATGTAAGACATACAGACGCACTCGTGTACGAACGCACTCATGTACAAACACACGCATTTTAAAATAACACATCATTTTATGTTTGAATTCACGAATAGAAATAATATATTCCAAGATTTGCCTGACATTTCATTATATATATATATATATATATATATATATATATATATATATATATATATATATATATATATATAATATAATATAATATAATATAATATAATATAATATAATATAATATAATATAATATAATATAATATAATATAATATAATATAATATAATATAATGCTGTATTGTATATTAATAATACACAAAGTATACAGATGTATATCGTGTGACCACAATTCCTGTACAAATTTCACATTCAATGTCCTCATAAATATTTTAGTATTTGGTGCTATTTGAAAGAATATATAGATTATATTATTATACAGTGAAAGCTATGTCTTTATGTATATTTTTCAGTGGCTTTCTGTCGATCCGTACAATATAAGCTCAGGTATAATTCTCAAACCAGGCCACACATAAATATCAATGTCAATATATTATTTTACTCAACCACATTCACAATGAGAACATGTAATACTAATATATAGAACTGACTCTTGCAAACAATTAAATTATTGTCTATGTGAACATAACCTTCCACAATTGTACTTTTGCACATAACACATGATATTATTATTATTGCAAATTGTAATTCGAGGTCGGTGGCGCGAACAATAATAATACATGGCTTAGGACCTGTTTGCTGATGCGTATTTTGCCATTTTGAAACATTATGATTTTAAATAACTCGGACATTATTTTTATGGTTTCAGAGTGAGTGAATATGAGTGTGTGGGTAGTGAGTGAGTGAGTGAGTGAGTGAGTGAGTGAGTGAGTGAGTGAGTGAGTGATGAGTGTGTGGTGGTGAGTGAGTGAGTGAGTGAGTGAGTGGGTAGTGAGTGAGTGGAGCGAGCGAGCGAGCGAGGATGAGTGCGTGTGGGGTGGGGGGGGGGGTGGTGGTGTAGTGAGGGAGTGCCAGGGCAGTAGGATCAGTTTGATAGTGATGTGACTACGGCAGTTACATATAGGCAGTGCCTGAGACGCCGTCGTCTAGGTCGTATGGCTGCCACATGGCGGCGTTCTGGTCAGTGACGCGCTGTTTACGAATGTCCCGGATGTTCTGCCCCGTCAACAGCTCGGTGAGGAAGGCGATGTAGTACATGGCCAGTCGAAGTGTCTGCGAACGATATACAAAATACACATTGAATTTCAATCACAGAACACAGAAACATAAGAGTAGTTTATTATTATGTGTCGGGCAATACACCTGTATTGCAGGGATATTGGAAGAGAAAGTTCGATAGAGACTTCACCACCACTTAACTGACTTCAGTCGCATGTTATGCCGTCATATGTTCATATTAGGTTCATTCTTGAAACGAACAATTGTCACTATCAACAACACCCATAAAAGAGCTTGCTATATACTTCAATTGAATACACATTTTAGTAAGAAGCCGTTGCCCTGGTGAAGCGTCATCAGGTATAATAAAATATTACATTTGTACTAATCACAATACATAAATCATCGGCGCTGCCATCGTCGTCCGTTTTTTTGCCGGCGTTGTCAGGTGGTCGCGTCGCTTTCATCATCGACGACATTGGCATTACGACGACGACGACGACGACGACGACGACGACGACGACGACGACGACGACGACGACGACGACGACGACGACGACGACGACGACGACGACGACGACGACGACGAAGAGATGCACGTATAATAGTACGTATATATATATATATATATATATATATATATATATATATATAATTTATTCGACCAATTACCTGTATTCGTGAGAGCCGTTTCTCGTGCGGAAACACGGGTATGCAGGGTCTTAGCATGTCGAACGCCACGTTCAAGTTGCACATCCGGCGTCGCTCTCGAATGTTCGCCGCCACGCGCTGCATCGGAGTCGTCTTCCGCTTCCGCTTCATGGAGGCCCGGGAGTCGGGGTAGGGCGGCAGTTTCGCCTCCCACTCTGCCGCCGTCAGCGCCGATAATGTCACATCATCTGATGTCGTGTAGTCGTCATCTGACGTAGTTGCTGCCCGCCATGATGTGGCGATGATGTTCTCAGCAGAGGGGTACAAAGGAGTGGGTGCGTAGTCTGTGTAGTTGTAGTACGTCTGAGTTTGTGGCTGTCGCTGAACCAATAGTTGCTCCTGTTGCTGTTGACTCCCGTAGTACTGAGTAAATGCCGACCGATGTCCGGAAAATTCCATTTTGTTGTTTAATGTTCTAGTTTACACTTAATATCCGCTTTTTCAATGTATCACTCCCAAAGCGAAACAAATTCAGTTTAAAAAGTTACAATTACGCTTGTCTTACATATCAGCCACCGTCATGGAAGTGTTTAACAAGCCTATGTTGAATCCGATGCGTGACACTCGCACCCGTAACGACCGTCACAAAGTCACCGGACGTCAGTCACCGTAAACGACGCGACAACAGTACTTGTTGTACGGTGACACATAGTTTTATATATCGCTTCGCAACGGCTTGAAATGTGGGTTATTGTGAAATAATTGTGAATGTCATAGCACACTTTAATTTCGTTGGCTTTGGACGTCATCCGGTTAATGACAGAATGACGTGACCAGGTGGTGCAGATTGGCCGGCGTCGAGAATGCAGGCAGAGCCAATTACGTCGTTGCTAAACACGCGTGTTACCCAGCTATAGGGCGTGTCGTGTCACACGCTGTACTTACTGTGAATATATTATATACTGTAACCACAATACCACGTACGTAGTTTATATAAACACCATATGCTTAGCAAGGGGAGTAGAGAGGGAGGCTCTGACATGTGTCTGTGTTTTGTCAAACGTATCGTATCGTGGAGTGAAAGGTATCGCAATTCAAATTGTTAACATCTTGTTACCGTGGCCTGGCCTTATACATACATCGAGTCAGTTGGATACTTTCCACACGCAACATCACACATGTCGAACTTATTTTCACAGTATAGCGCTAACAATAAACTATATGGTATTCGTTAGTATCGAACGAGAACACATGCGAGATTCCGAGCTCGAGGCGCGACATACAAAATCTTTAGACGTAATCATGAATGGGGACAGGTGAGAGTCGCCATGAGGGCATGGAACCGCCGACAGCTTAGGGTGGAAATATAGTAATTTCAAACAAACATGTTTAGAGGGTATTTCGAAAAGTGGCTATAGTTTTTGATACATTTCTACCACAAACTGGCTGTACATTCGTCTGATCCTGTGAGGTTTAAAGAATACATCGTTTGTGGGGTAGGTTAAGAAGAATGGTCAGCTATTATGTCCCAGTGTATTGTAGTGAGTGAATATTGTCAGTGGCTAATAGTAATAGGTGGACTTAAGACGAAAAGCACATTTGAACTTAGATCAAGGTAATTGATTTTTATGCGTCAACAGAAAAAAATGGCAATGTCCGTTCCCTGTAGATAAAACAGGAAGACTTTTCACAGATTGTGTCACTTTTTAAATTAATGCATTGTTTTATTGCGTGATACATACTGCGTTATTTGAAATGGTTGTACGGTGACTTGTTGATCACGTACATTCATGCTGGCATGACTACATACACTACAAGAGAACACCAACAGCATCGCCCAAGTCGGTGTGACCTTTCTGTTGCTATAAGGAAGATAAATATCGGACTTGGCGTGTCCATTGCCTTACTATCTCTGTGAAACTTGATTTTAGTATCACGAGTATTGATTGATGAGTTGTCTACAGGAAATAAAAAAATTCTCGGGTTCGATTAGCATTGTATACATCGATTTTGCATTTATATATAACATTTTTTTTGCTCCAGTAATATCGATTACAGTGCAAAGTTCACCGGTTCAGTTGTTTGGACATTATACTGACACATAATTAATATATCTCTGCTCACCGTAGGGACCCATTGATATCTTTGAACCATCAATTCGTGGTCAACTTAATTTAGCATGGCTTACTGTCTGTTACAGCAAATATCATTTCTACGAAACGCCAGTTGCACTTCCTGAAGAAAGTACTACACGAAGGAAGGAACACTTGGACAACACCATCAAACTCACGAGTACAAGCAGTGGCAATGTGTGGCAATAGTGGCAGTTCCTGGACGAAAGAACATTCTCTACAAAACGTTATGTAGACATGTGGTAACACTGCTTTAAAGACGGTTGCCAACGTCTTTCAAAACACTCTCCAGACGTTTCCATCTGGGATCGGAAAATAGGTCGCGTGACGCAAACTTCCTACTGTTGTCAAGCAATCGCTTCTTATGCGTCATAAGCGCTTCGTTTAGCGTCATTTTGCGCATCAGTGCCGCTGGGAGCGTTCGCGTTATTCTCGCTATGATCTCGTTGTCGTGAGAAGCGTTGGATTCGTCTTGAGTATTCGCCGATCGATCGAGCAGCGATATACCGCGAGGTAAATTGCCTAACGGTACATGTGACGTTTTGGCTGGAGCCGTTATAAAGGTCTTCGTGGCTATCGGAGGGAGACATACGGGTTGTGCGTCAACAAGTTGGAAGTTCACGCGTGATTCTTTTGTTTCCTCAACAGCCTTTGTCAAGGGGTGTTTGTCTTGTTTAATGGATTCTCTTGTTGCTTCTTCAACTTTCTCCTGAACTGCATCAGCGGGTCGCATTTCTGTAGGTTCATGCTCACGGTGTGCGGGCAGTAGTTTCCCAGTGGACGTCGTAAAATAGGCGTGGCCCCCCACAGGTTCGACTATGGTAGATAGTTGACGTCGAAAGTCTTTGCCCGGTTTGGTTTTCTTCACGTGTCTTTTCTGTTGTAATCGCAACGTGGATGCTGGCGGAACGTCTGTGGAAAAAGGAAAAACAGATACCGTAGTATTGAAGAACTAATTGATGTTCATTGTGTATGGAGACTTCTATCCGCTAGTGTGCAGTGTATAGTCACCGACATGGGGACGAAATAATTATTTTTGGGTGGGGGGGGCTGAGAACAGCAGCTTCTCCATCAGTCAGAGTTCCCTTTATACCGCGCATCATGACAACAGAATACGTATGTGCGTGTGTGAGTGTGTGGGTGTGTGAGTGTGTGGGTGTGTGGTGTGCGTGTGTGTGTGCTGTGTGGTGTGGTGTGTGCGTGTGTGGTGTGGTGTGGGTGTGTGGGTGTGTGTGTGTGTGTGTGTGTGTGTGTGTTGTGTGTGTGGTGTGTGGTGTGTGTGTGTGTGTGTGTGTGTGGTGTGTGTGTGTGTGTGTGTGTGTGTGTGTGTGTGTGTGTGTGTGTGTAAGTGTGTGGTGTGTGGGCGTGTGTGTGTGTGTGAGTGTGTGAGTGTGTGGGTGTGAATGTGATGAGTATGTGCGTGTGTGCGTGTATGCGTGTGTGAGTGTGTGGGTGTGTGAGTGAGTGGGTGAGTGGGTGTGTGCGTGTGTGGGGGTGTGAGTGGGTGTGAGTGTGCGAGTGTGTGTGCACGTGTGTGAGTGTGTGCGTGTGTGTGTGTGAGTGTATGGGTGTGTGAGTGTGTGCGTGGGTGTGTGCGCGTGTGTGAGTGTGTGGGTGCGTGGGTGTGGGTGTGTGAGTGTGTGGGTGTGTGCGCGCGTGTGTATGTGTGTGTGTGAATGTGTGAGTGTGTGAGTGTGTGGGTGTGTGTGCGCGCGTGTGTGCGTGTGTGAGAGTGTGGGTGTGTGGGTGTGTGAATTATGTGAGTGTGTGTGCGCGCGTGTGTGGGTGTGTGAATGTGTGGGTGTGTGTGAGTGTGTGCGTGTCTGTGCGCGCGCGTGAGTGTGAGTTCGGTGTGTGAGTGTATGGGTGTGTGAGTGTAGTGGTGTGTGAGTGTGTGGTGTGTGAGTGTGTGGGTGTATGGGTGTGTGAGTGTGTGAGTGTGCGTGTGGGTGTGTGGATGTGTGGGTGTGTGAGTGAGTGGGTGAGTGGGTGTGTGCGTGTGTGGGGGTGTGAGTGGGTGTGGGTGTGCCGAGTGTGTGTGCACGTGTGTGAGTGTGTGCGTGCGTGTGTGAGTGTGTGTGTGGTGTGTGAGTGTGTGCGTGGGTGTGTGCGCGTGTGTGAGTGTGTGCGTGTGTGGGTGCGTGAGAGTGTGGGTGTGTGAGTGTGTGGGTGTGTGAGTGTGTGCGCGTGTGTGTATGTGAGTGTGTGAGTGTGTGGGTGTGTGGGTGTATGGGTGTATGGGTGTATGAGTGAGTGGGTGTGGGTGCTGTTGGACAATTTTCACAGCCACCTATGAGAAATTTCGTTTACTTGGGAGAGAGAGAAAGGGGGACGGAGGGAGCAAAGGAGTGTGGGAGGGATGGAAAGAGAAAGGGAGGGCGACAGGCAGACAGTGGAAGGAAGGGAGAGAGGAAGAGAGAGCGAGAGACCCGTTCCCACTCCTATGTGCCTACTAAAACATTGGTGTAATACGTAATATATTTTAGTTTTTATTTCAAACAAATTTAACTAAACATAATTAAATACAACAACATGGTGTTCAGACGTGTGTGTGCATTCGTAGGAGACTTTCGTCCACGTAAACGAGTGCAAACGCACACGACACACACGACACGCAGCACACGCACAACACGCACACACGCACGCACGCACGCACGCACGCACACACACACACACACACACACACACACACACACACACTCACACACACATACATATGCATAAACACACACTTGCGCGCGCGCTCACCTATTTGCATTCGCCCGTGCATACATAATCTGGCGAATGACATTAACGTTATGGCCATACCGATCTGTCTTTATATATCCGACCCGATCACACACACTGTCAGAGTACATATACATTAAGAATCATCAGTAATATTTTCAAACCTCGGGTTAACAACAAATGACAATACTTAAAAGATTTCGTTGAGTTACGAGGGATCTACAGTAGTTTAGTTTCTATATTAGGGGCTTTGCAAATATAAACAATTCAAATAATAAAAAACTGGATATTGGGGTTTTTAAGGGCCCACTACGATTTTTTTTTTAAAATGAGTTGGCACTACAGTGTGAAAATACATTCTCCTCTTTATACACATTTTCAGTTGTGCCTGTAAACGTTTTAGTTATTGTTTTTGATATAAACTGGTTTCAAGTTACTGAAGTGTTCTGTTTTAACCGTTCTTTTCAACAGACAAATGGGGTCCTAGTTGTACACACCCCCCGTCATTATCTTAGCAACTCCGACACTTAATAACACATGCCTTTTGTTGACCATTTCAATTGTTATGAATGAGTGGAATTGCTTATGTACAAAAACAAAACCTTTAGTCGTAGCCTCAACGTTATAACAGTTCATGCTTTGAGACCGATACTCACCGTTATCACAGATCTGTTCAAATTGACAAACAGCTGGCGATGATTTTGTGGCAGAAACAGTTGGACACGTGTCCACGTCTTCTCTAACGGTCGCGACATCCGGCGCCGATTTCGTAGCAACGGCTCTCTGAATGTAGTCCTGTGGCAGTTGACCGGGATCGTCGCCATCAGGTGATCCAGTGGCGCCATCTGGCGAATGACTAGTGTGTTGCGTTTCGCAGTCGGCGACACCGAGCCGAGGCAGAGAGACAGCCGCAGTCACGGCACCATGGGAACTGATCACGTCGAGCAGTCTCTTTTGTTTTGGATGTCTCACTTGTTCGGTGTCGCTGTCCACGCGATTCTTTGCTATCTAAACAGAAAGGTCATTGAAGTTGATTCCGCATTTTGACACATAATCTAAATTATCTAGTAGCTGTGTGTCAGTTAATAGGCTTACGTAAAGGTCGCCAATATTAGCGCACATTTACGTTGCCGTGCAATGTTTCAGTTCATGCAAAATATCCGAACCAAATCACAACTTACAGTATGTTGATAACCGCCTCAAAATGAAATAAAACTGAATTGCTAAGGATAATGTTTAGGTCACGGACAAAATTCATTGAATTGTACTGAATTCAGTTAAATTGAACTCAATTAAAAATAACATAAACCTGAATTGCAAAGGATAATGTCACGGATTAAATCCACAGTAGTCAACAATTCCATTTCGCAGTTCACGACCTCTAAGTTTTGTTCACACACACACGCACACGCACAAGTACGCGCACGCGCCGCGCACGCGCCACGCACACACACACACACACACACACACACACACACACACACACACACACACACACACACACACACACACACACACACACACACACACACACACACACACACACACACACACACACACACACACACACACACACACACACGCACGCACACATTAAGTAGTTTTTAATGTATTTCCAAAATTAACGCAAACTTAAAAATCAACGTATTAGGAAAAGAGGAAATTATGACAAATTACATCAATTGTTTTAATCAATGGATTCGTAAAAGCATGTGTTTGATTCATCTTTGGTTCTCTGTCGCGGAAGATAAACTAAGCATTGAACTACTAGAGTATGAGTTATCCATTTCTGCCAAAAGTTGTGAAATTGAAAAGGAAAACTCATCCTTAACAAAACTCTTTGTTAAATTAAACGACTGTTTCAAAAGGCAAATTTCCATTGCCATATTACTGAGCACACAATCTCTATGACACACCAGTGACAATGTCCGATTAGCGTGTCATGTGTTGATAGTTTTCAGGCATTCAGGATCACTGTTAAGAATCAAAACTGATTGTAAAGTGCAAAATAGGGTTTAATAATTCGTTCGCACCTGTTGGCCGAAACGTAGATTGCTGTCGTGGTCAAAGGCTTGGTGGAGGAAGAAGACCTTCTGTGCCCGCTCCAGACTCTGCTGTCGATGGCGTCTGTCGGCGTCGATCTTCGCCGTGCGTCGTTCGTAGTGACGCTGCAGACTCGGGTTAGTCGACAGGAACACGGCTGGAGACGAGAACAATACGAGTGGTACACGACACTTGCATATAATTGATGTATAAACATTGTCAATTAAAGCAAGGGTACCAGCTGTTAGTTTTTCATTTACTATCACGTTCTTATCATGAACATGCATGTTGAAAGTTTACTGCCTGCCAATTTGTGCCTAGTTGCTTTATTAAGCTCAGATAAATGTTTGCAATTTGAAAGGCTCTGTTCAAATGGTAAATAAAAACATCCAGTTTCAAAACAAAATTGAAAGACGAGCAGAAATAACCGCAGTACCCTTTGATGTTTAACTTCCCAACGTTCAGGTAATATATATTGCGCCTAAACCCTTACAAAACCAAGTTCAGAGGTTCATCACTGGTTACAAATTACTGCTTTGCCAATTCAGGGCAGAGAAGCTGGCACCCTCGTTTTAATGGTACATAAATACGATTGTTGGGCCCCCATTGTGGGCTGCTGCATGTTTCCATTCAAGCATAGATAGAGTTTAGCTTACGATATGTGTTACATAATAGAAGAATGTTTGACTTCTTATCTCTGTACTAGGTGGTTTGTTCTGCTGTGGATGGCAGGGTTGTTCATTTGATATGTTTCCGTTTTTATATATAACATACCTGGAAAACGTGTCTTGCCAGGTGGCTTGCGTCCGATGGCCGGGCGGACTCCGCGCTCGTACTGCATCGTCTCGCACTCCACATCCGGCCACCTCATGACGTCACGGTCGCCGCCACAACCGTCATCACTGCTGTCATTTAGCATCATGGCGCCGTCAACTGGCACTGGGTCTAAGAAATAACACACGCCAACTGTGTGTACTCTATATACAAATAACACCAGATAACATATACATAAGAAACAATTAGGATGTTGTGGTATATTTGAGTAGTATAGTATGCATTAGTATTTGCGAAAGTCAAGTTATTTAATGGGGAACCTACATGATCACTAGGGGGCGCTGATACGCAAATTGGATATGTGACATATTCGCGGTGCGCTAGCGTGGGCTATTTTATTTCCGTTCATCTTTGAGGTATTTTAGTCTACAACTAGTATAACTACAAGGCATATCTAGATCATCTGCAACCTGTGTTAACACATGCTAGATATAATGAATATATACTGCGTAACCATGTAATGGTAAGCTGGCGATTGACGGCACGAAGCCAGAATTGCATAACGGCGCCGACTGGATTAGTAGTTCTGTACGTTCCCAGTTGAGACAATGTGTTATTGTTGTTTTTTATTGTAGTTAGTAACAGGAGAGCTGTGGTATGCTCGCATTAAAATAATTGCACCAAGGCATACACTGGCCTAAATAGATTATTTTTCATAAATTAAGAAAGGAATTATAAGCAATTACCTTCTTTCCTTGCTTATAACTTATTGCTGATTGTCTGTTTTTATTTGTATATATGTTATCCAATGTATGCATGTTGTGTTATTTCCGGGCAATCATTCAATAAGTCGAAGCAATGTTTCAATGTGTCAACACAAACGAGGTGCATGTACGCTATACGAGCGAACTTTACAAAGACAGACCGCCGTTTCACCGCTTATGTCTTACGGCCACAGATACAATACAGGTAGGCCTACGACAATGAAGCGTCATTGATTCATTCGAGAACCTTCTCTGTTGACGCTTACTCTGACTAGTTTATTAGATTTACGGCTATGCGCACACAGTTGGCGCCAGGCTTGCGTAGGTGGTTCCCTGGGTGCATTAGTATAATAGCTAAAATAAAAAGTTAACACCAACCAGAAAAAGAACGAATAAGATATCAGGGTCTAATATACAGAGAAGTGTCGTTAGGTACGAAAGTACACGTACGCTTAGTAAGACACACAGTAAAAATAAACCTCACCTCTGTATATACACATTATCGTTCCTCGTGGGATATACGCATAATATTCCTCCCGCGGTTCATTAAATCACATTTGAGTGGCTAAAATAGTAATTAGTAATAATAATTAGTACTATAGCACTAAGGTGCTACTAAGCATGGCATCGCTCTGTATATAACGGCAAACTACTGCTGCATTTTCTGTTTATGTTTAAAACATAACCAGATTGGTTTAGTGAGGTGTTACAAAACATTCGGAACATTACGCACTTATAATCAACTTATAATAAATGCAGTATTTGGATTGCCAGACATAGCGGCAGTAACACCCTGGTGGCATTACACGGAACACGTCGAAACTTTATATTAGAATCGCGACTGATGCAAAACAACTGTATACGAAATTACACGCGGTGTACCAGACGTGCATTTCGTCGCGTTGGCGTTCACCTATGAACAAAGGAATGCTTCGATATAAATGTGTGTTTCATTAAACGATAAGATCAAGTAACTCGTAAGAAAGGCCCTGAGAGAGCCGTGTCCTCGCAAGCAGAGGATCAATTTGTGTCATATAATAGGCGCTCTTTGATTTGTTTCTAGAACTGTCTGATGTGAACTACATGGCATACAATGCGTCTAATAACATTTGCTATCCTAATACTTATTATAATAATCAGCTCGTTCGTATGCATCATAGCCTACTGATTACAGTAGTACAATCAAATCATCAATGCGGCGGACGTTCATTTAGAAATGATCTACCGTAACTCACAAAGAAGCACATAGAATGTGCTAATTGATGTGTATACAATTATAACACATCAATGGAAACACACGGCATCACATTTAAAATCGTATGATAAACACTGGTTGCCCTGGGTGTAATTTTCGTAATCTGACATAGTTTATTAGCTTAAATGCATATGATAGACAAAATGAAATATTCACTCACTCACTCACTCACCCACTCACTCACTCACTCAATCACTCACTCATTCACTCACCCACTTACTCAATCAATCAATCACTCATTCACTCACTCCCTCCCTCTCTCTCTCTCCCCCCCCTCTCTCTCTCTCTCTGCCTCCGTCCCTCCCTCCCTCCGTCCCTCCCTCCCTCCCTCCCTCCCTCCCTCCCTCCCTCCCTCCCGCTCTCTCTCTCTCTGCTTCGCTCCCTTCCTACTTCCGTCCCTCCCTCTTTCCTTCCCTCCCTGCTCCCTTCCCTCTCTCTCTCCCTCCCTCTCTTCCTTCCTCCCTCCCTCCCTCCCTCCCTCCCGCTCTCTCTCTCTCTCTCTCTTCTGCTTCGCTCCCTTCCTCCTTCCGTCCCTCCCTCTTTCCTTCCCTCCCTGCTCCCTTCCCTCCCTCTCTCCCTCCCTCTCTTCCTTCCTCCCTCTCTCCCCTCCTAAACATTCAGTATAACATGTTTGTGTCACTAATGTTGTGGTGATGATCGGATTTGACGACGAAATACGGCCCTTTCTACTGATGTCTAAATATAAATAAATTAATCGGTTTAGCGTATGTTACTCCCAACATAGGTTCCATTGTGTATAACCGGTCTCCACATTTGCCGCCATCACTATCAACAAAACGTGTAGCCGGACAGCGGGGATATAACATCTAGTACTTTCCTAGCTGTTATATCCCCGCTGCCCGGCTACACGTTTGGTTGATAGTGATGGCGGCAAATGTGGAGACCGGTTATACATAATGGAACCTATGTTGGGAGTAACATTGGAACATTGCATTGCACTAACGACTGGCGCTACCTACCATACACATATTTCGTCGTTTTGGTGTACGCCACTGAATAACAGATGCTTTGACATAAATTTGTCTATCACTGAATGCCAAGAAGTAGTAACAGTCCTTCTTCTCTAGCAAGAAAGGCTTTGCGAGAGCCATGGCTTTGCAATAATAAAATCAATATATCTCTATATAGCAGACACTATTTGATCTGTTTGTAGAAAACACATTAAGGAATCACAAGACGCACAATAGCGTTTAATAACAGATGTTATCTTAATAACAGCATTCGGCTAACTAATAGGCATCGATGTCTGCAGATTGCATGAGCACTGTCATAATTATAGTGAATAGGGTGGGCGTTCAGCGAGACAGTATCTACTATGTGTACTTGTGAGTACACAAATGGTGCACAATATGTGCTAATTAATAGATGTTATTATAGTTACAAAGCATCGAAGAACGCGCCCACGTTGTCCGTACGTATGTGATTGGGAAAGATTGGCTGCCCGGAATTCGATTCTTGAAATTCCCAATGAAATCGTATTGCTGATGGTGACAGTGCAATAGCTTTTTAAAGGCAGGTTTCTTTTTACAAAGGATTGCATTTTCACAATTTGCCTGACGCAAACATATCTTATGTCGGCATATACATAAATTCCGGCTCTCGATCTCTCACACTCTCGGTCTCTCCGTCATTCGTTTTCTCCATCTGTCGGTATTACTGTCTCTCCATCTCCCGGTCTTTTCGTTTCTCGGTCTTTCAGCTTCTAGGCCTCTCTTGTCTTCATACATCGATCTCGTCAAATATCTAATTCTCCGTCTCGTCGCCACCCAGTCTCTCCCATTTCGTCTTTCGGTATCTCCATTTCTCCATCACTCCAACTCTCTGTCGTTCATTCTCCCACGAGTGTTGTCAAATCCTTTGCGATTCAACACGTTTCTGTTGATCGTTCTAGTTTCAACATATGTCTAGCAATTCGCCTAAAGCTTAACACTCACCTGTCTATGCTAAGGACATTCGGCTTGGAATTCATTATCAGTTGTATGACAACGAGTCCTTGTCCACGAACTATATCAACATACACGGTTGATGAAGACACTACAGGGGCAACCCGCTTATCAGATGTCACAATATCTCAATCCAGTCTGAAATGGTCATTGCTCCCCCCTAATACGCTCCCCCATCCTGAAATGAAGAATAAAAAAATTCTGATAAAAACCAGCAGGCTTGTGTCCCTTGTCTAAAGGGTAGCCGCTCATCGGCCGCAACTGACCTTAATTGCAGGGTTCATATGTGGGTAATCTGGCCATTTTGCACTAAATTACTGATTCTAATATTAGATAGCGAGGTGAACTCATTGACAGGGAAAATGTCTTATTCTTTGCTGTGGAAATTAGTTGGGGCTGACACAATGTGTACAATTTAATCGAGGTTCCACGGCAAGTTCTAATGTCGATGTAATCTTAGTTGTCCTCTAACCATTGTGTATCCGTCTAATTCTAGAAAATGGTAAATGTTGCTCTGTTTCGCGCTACGAGAGCACACAGTGAATGCGTCTGTGAAGTCACATATAAGTCACCGAACACTCTCATTGTGTACGTGTCTACTGTCACGGGGATACGCGGCCCGTATCAAGGCTAAATACATCTGTGGAATAACTGTTGTTAGTCTAAATTATTTCCGATGTCGCTATATCAGACGCACCATAAACACGTCAACTTTCCCTATATGCAAATAAGTTTCTTACCTACAGGTTTCGTCCAGCCGTCGTCAGAATGTCAGTTTAAACATTGCGCCCTGCTGCGGTAATCTCAGCCTGTAAACTGGTAGTTAAACGTTTACGCCTTCAGGCAGGTAAATATAATTACAGGCCGGACGGTTTCTAACGTCTCCGAGTAAATTCACTTACCCGAAGGCGGCCAACGATTGCCTCCTGAAAGCGCCTGCCTGAGCCGAGTGCAGATACAAACCCGTTGCCACACGCCAGGTTTTACGCCCACGCGGAATGCACCAACGAATTGTCATTAAAGACACCTCCGGGTTCGGCCACGCGCCAGTCAATCGCATTGTCCGACCGTCGTCACGCGTGAGCGCACATCGAATTTCCAGTTACGGCGCCCAGTGCAAGAGTAACACTTAATCCGGTAACACGCGGCTTAGAGCAAATTCAGAATTGTATCGGTATCCGACGATCTGAATTACATTGGCTGGTCACTGGTAATGCGTGTGTACACAAAGCAGTGCAGTAGCGGCGTCGTTAAATGTCTGACTTTCAGTTGAGAGATTCCGGATTGCAACCGTGTTGTCGGGTCTTTGGCAGTGTCCTTGTCTCACCAACACGTAACTTTGTAGTTGGGATAAGCGACTTGTGCATAAACTACTCTCGTATAAACCGTTTATCACACACATTTTTCTATGCTGCTTTCAAACTATTTCTGACAACTTTCATGTTAATACTCTTCAATTTTCCTAATAAAGATATGGTTTTGAAAATGTAATTAAATATAATGGATTTGCTCAACCCTTTGAAAATAGTCGCCAGGCAAAATCCAGTTAGGTGTCACAAACATGCTGACGAAAATTAAAAAACCCCATAAAAATCATGTAAACGATAGGTGTATTGACTTCAACGTAATTACGCGGTTGAGCTATTCGACAGGTGTGTACTAGAAGGTGCTGCTCCGCGACACATGCGCAGCACAGTGGTGTGTAAAGCATGTGCTGCCATCTGTCGAGTACTCTAAGTGGCAATGGAGGTTCCACAGTCCTAGTCCAAGTCAAGGAGACACGGAGCGATGACACACATTCTCGCCATAGTGAGAAGTTGCATTGTGCTAGGGTCGAGCTTTATGGACTCAGTGAAATGACATGAGTTGGATGTCATCCACGTGAATTTGCTGACAGCATGAATCGTTTGTCCGTACATACATACATACATACATACATACATACATACATACATACGTGCATATGTACATACACATATATATATAATAATAATAACTTCTTATGCGCCAATATCCTCGAAAATCAAGCTCAGTGGCGCGACAAAACCAAGGGGTTAAGCAATTGCGTAAACGTAGAACAGTGCGTGAGTCGTTGATGGATGGACGAAGGTTCTAGGAAGCTAAGGAGGATAGGCAGCATTAAAGAGATATGTTTTTAGACGTCGGCGGAAGGAAACTATATTACCTTCCGACTTGACACTGACAGGAAGCGAATTCCACAGAGTTGGTGCAGCAACCGAGAAAGCTCGGGTCCCAGCTTTCGTCTTAACCCGAGGAATGTAAAGTGGGTTACTACTGGTTGAGCGTAGCTCTCTGGAATTCCTTGCTGGAGTTAGCATTGAGTTTAGATATGTTGGTTGTTTAGATGCGAGTGCTTGATAGGATATTGTGCAAATCTTGAAAATAATGCGATAATGCACAGGGAGCCAGTGCAATGATTTTAGAAGCGGCACCGAGCTAGAAAAACGAGGAGAACGGGTAACTACCCTTGCCAAGCAGTTCTGGACACGTTGAAGTCTTGCGATATCTTTGTTCGCAGTATTGTAAAGGAGGGAATTGCAGTAGTCAAGTCTGCTGCTTACTAGAGCTGTCGCGATGGTTTTAGCAACAGAAAGTGATAAAAATCTGCGAATACGACGAAGATCACGGATATGGTAGAAACAGCAACGGCATGTTTTTGATATGTGATGTTTGAAATTGAAGCTTTCGTCAAAGTTAACTCCGAGATTTGAAACGGAGGGGGCTGGTGTTACACTCTGATTTAGGATATGTGTCGGGGAAAAGTCGTCGAGTTTTGCACGCTGCGTTACGGTACCAATGATGATAAATTCGGTCATGTTTGCATTTAACTTTAGTTTACTATTTTTCATCCAAAGGGAGACATCTTGGAGACAATCCCTGAGCTGGTTTAAGGAGCGGCAAGCATCTGGTGTAGTCAACGAAATGTAGATTTGGGTGTCATCGGCATAAAGGTGATGATCTAAGTTGTGACCTTGGATAACAGAGCTTAAAGGTGTTGTGTATAAAGTGAAAAGCAAAGGCCCCAAAACAGAACCCTGTGGGACACCACATGACGTGGGCAACATGTCTGATAAGCAGTTACCTATTTTAATGGTTTGCTGTCTGTCAGTAAGATATGAAGTAAACCAGCTCAGGGCTGTGCCAGATATGCCGTACCATGTTGATAGACGTGTAATGAGAATATTGTGGTCGATGGTGTCGAAAGCGGCGGATAGGTCAAGCAGGGTCAGGGCGGTAACTTTTCCATTGTCGATGTTGAGGTTAATGTCATTGTGTACTTTTAAAAGAGCAGTTTCTGTAAAATGAAATTGTTTATATGCAGACTGCGACACATTGGATAGACCATTTTTGTAGATGTGAGATCTGAGACGATTAGCTACAACCTTTTCAAGTATTTTTGAGATGAAACTTAGGTTGGAAATAGGTCTGTAACTGTTTAATTCTTCTTTAGGCAGAGTTGATTTCTTAAGAACTGGATTAACATGGGCACATTTAAAATCGTCAGGGAAAAAGCCGTAGCATAAAGATGCATTTATGATATCTGTTATTGGTTTAATTAATACGTCAAGGCATGCTTTCAGTAGTATGGTGGGGATTGGATCAAGGTCACACGATTTACTTGGGGATGACATGATGATTTTTCTCACTTCAGTAGTTGTAGCTGGTTCAAACGATGCAAGTTGAAAATTTAGTTGTGGAAAGTCTGCGTGAACCGTGTGCGGAGTATGACCTGTGAAAGTTGATTGTATAACACTAATTTTGTCTTTAAAATGACTCGAAAAAGAGTTACACAATGACTTGATTAATGCATGAGTTGGTAGAGAAGGAGCAGGCCGCCTGTGTAAGATTTTATTGATGCATTCCCATAGCTGTTTTGGCGTAGCAGAATTTGTTGATACCATGTTCTCATAATAATGCGACTTTGCTTTTGACATTTCTCGGTTGCATTGATGACATTGCCGGGTATAGCGTGATCTGTACATACACACAGATACATACATACATACATACATACACACATACATACATACATACATACATACATACATACATACATACATACATACATACATACATACATACATACATACATACATACATACATACATACATACATACATACATACATACATACATACATACATACATACATACATACATACATACATACATACATACATACATACATACATACATACATACATACATACATACATACATACATACATACATACATACATACATACATACATACATACATACATACATACATACATACATACATACATCATCACCATCATGCTGTTGGTCGCGATGCGACAAAGAATGCGTTCATTCACTTGACTATTACTCTCCATTGATCTCTCTGCTGTGAGAGTGATGTCCATGAGTCGGGCTTTATGTCTCTCAGCTTCAGGCTTCTCTTGATGGTATCCTTGAACCGGAGACGAGGACGCCCTCGCTTTCTGTGACCAGAAGACAGTTGAGAGTAGAGAACCTGCTTTGGTAGCCTGTCTGGTGACATCCTCATGAGGTGTCCAGTCAACCGGAGATTCTTTCTGATTAGAAGATAGAGTCTCTGGCGTTGTGGGCCGAAAGACGCACTAGTCGTGGCCACCTTCCTCTGTATTTCATCATCACTGCATCCATTACTTGATATAGTGCTTCCGACGTAGGTGAATTCCAGAATAGAGTTCAGCTTGTTTCCATCAACCATGATATCCTCCTTTTGGGTTCTTGTAGTGTTGGGTTGGTACAGCATATCGGTCTTCTTGATGTTAATCTTCAGGCCGAACTTCTTTGACGCGTCAGAGAAAACACCCACTGTTTTCTGCATTTCTTCAGCTGAACAGCTTGTCTCCTCCGTGCTTCCATACTTCTGCAGGACTTCCATATCCCCCAGGTGCTTTGCCATCTTTCAGGCCGGCGATTGCTCTAGTCATCTTATCCATGGTTGGAATTTCATCGATGCTTGTCTTGGTAATGCGCTGCGGGATGTTGTCCAGAGCTTCGTGATCTATGTCGTTGAGTAGCTTCTGGATGTGTTCACTCCATCTTGCCACAACTCTCTTGCTGTCAGAGAAGGCCTCCATTCCATCTGTTGATTTCAGGTGAACAGGTCCCTTCTTTTGGGTCCCCACACTGCCTCCAGTCCATTGTAGAAGCATTTCATGTTGCTTCTGTCAGCAGCTCTCTGCAGCTCCACTGCCTTCCTTTCCCACCAGTCTGACTTCAGTGCACGGGTGCGTTTTTGTAGCAGTCTGCATGCATCTTTGTATGCTGCAGTGGTGGATCTAGTGCTCCTGGTTTGCAACACTCTCTGGTGGGCTTGGTCTCTTCTGCTGAAAAGAGTCTGTAGCTCCTGGTCGTTGCGGTCGAAACAGTCCTGGTGTTTTCTGTCTGGCTTGCAAAGATATGTCTTAGCTGTGTTGTATTCGACCAGCTGCAGAACTGCCCATTCCTCGTCTGGTGTTGAGTTTTCCTTCTCCCCCCATTGGGCGAGAGCACTGTCCATCTCCTGCTCACAACTCACCCTATGGCTGATGGTAGTTAGTTGTTTTGCTTTGTTTAGCTTGGTCGACTTACTTGTCCCCTGCCTGTTGTGCTTCTGTCGTATTCTGAAAGCCACTTTTGACGTCAGCAACTGGTGATGGGTCCAGCAGTAAGCTCCACGCATGGCTCGGGTACTGTGGATGTCCATCTTAACCCGACACCTCGTGATGACGAAGTCGATCATATGCCAGTGTCTGAAGCGAGGATGCATCCAAGTGGTCTTGCGTTCATCCTTCTGCTTGAACATGGTGTTCGTTAATATCAGTTCGAACTCAGAGCACAGAGCTAGTAGAAGATCGCCATTGGAGTTGCATTTCCCAATCCCATGTTTGCCCATGACCAAGGGCCACTTGCCGTTGTCGCTTCCTATCCTCGCATAGAAGTCTCCTATCAGCAGTATCTTATCGGTACGAGGGAGCACACTTGCCAGCTGGTTGACTGATAATTGCAGCGAAGTTGTTCTTGCTCAGAGTCTCATCGTCACGATTCTGTCACTTACAGGCCGTGACATTTCTGTCAGCATTGTGACGATATCCTTTCTGATAGCAAAGCCCACTCAGGCCTCCCTTCTTTCTTCTTCGGGTTTGCCATTCTAGAAGAAAGAGTATTCCAAGACGGTGAGACTCCATTACTACTTGTGCCGTACATCTTTCTGGTCGGTCAGCTGCTTCTCGGTCGAGGAGAGTCCTGACGTTCCATTGTGCAATGGTCAGTAGTTGTCTTCTTCTTATTCTTCTTCCTAGCTGATTTTCCACTGTCGACGAAAGATGAGGTCGAGTAGCGCGGTCCTTGGTAACCCGGGCGACGGCCGATCCGGTATTGTGTTTCGTGCAGTTGTACATTTCAATACATGAGATACTGCAATACCTGCATACCATACATACATACTATATACATACCAGCATAGTGACATAACACGTAGTCATATGCAAACATGCATACACACGTGCAAACATACATACATACTTACATACATACATACATACATACATACATACATACATACATACATACATACATACATACATACATACATACATACATACATACATGCATACATGCATACATGCATACATGCATACATGCATACATGCATACATGCATACATGCATGCATGCATGCACGCATGCATGCATGCATGCATGCATATATGCATACACGCATACACGCATACACGCATACACGCATACACGCATACACGCATACACGCATACACGCATACATGCATACATGCATACATGCATACATGCATACATGCATACATGCATACATGCATACATGCATACATGCATACATGCAGACATGCATACATGCATACATGCATACTTACATACATGCATACATGCATACATGCACACATGTACACATGCACACATGCACACATGCACACATGCACACATGCACACATGCACACATGCACACATGCATACATGCACACATGCACACATGCATACATGCATACATGCATACATGCATACATGCATACATGCATACATGCACACATGCACACATGCACACATGCATACATGCATACATGCACACATGCACACATGCACACATGCACACATGCACACATGCACACATGCACACATGCACACATGCACACATGCACACATGCACACATGCACACATGCACACATGCTTACATGCATACATGCATACATGCATACATGCATACATGCATACATGCATACATGCATACATGCATACATGCAGACATGCAGACATGCAGACATGCAGACATGCATACGTACACACACATATAAACATATACACATATACGCATACATGCATACATAACAGGGCTACGTTACGGAAGTTACGCAAGCGAACTGAAGTTATATATGTTAGTGGGGGTCCTTGTTACATTCGTTCAAGCCGTATTTTAAATAATTTACGCCGAGTAACTCACGTAGCAATATAGGCGTAAGACCACATTAATTTTGAGTTTTTCACAGGTGACCATTGGTCACTGCCGGCCAGGTTTTTCTTCCAAGGTATTCACATTTTCAGACATCAATTACCCTTCATTCACATGTAAAATTCTAATACATCATTTTCGCACAATCCAATATATAACCTGACACCCATTCATTTCTGCTAAAACCAGACACTGCCTGGGTCGCATCACCAAATAAAATGACGCCTGTATCTATAATATGCAGAAAAACACATAATTTGACAGCTCTGACACCATACGTACTTCATTTAAACTCACTCAGTACTACACAAGTAATCATAGGAATTCAAACAATCTGCTTAACGAAATTTTATTCGGGCATTCTTTCGTCGGCAAATGGCGGTCGAACATTTGTTTGTGTCTTAGGTCAGGATATTCACATTTTCAGACATTAATTAACCTTCATTCACTCACGCGCTGTACACAATTCGTGAAATTCTAATACCTCATTTTACCGCAATCCAATATCTAACCTGACACCCCTTCATTTATGTTCGACACTGACATCTGTCATAGTTTGACAGCTCTGATACCACACAGCACAAATACATCATTTATACTCATTCAACACGACACAAGTCCTTACAGGAATTCAAACAACCTGTTTAAAGCCATTTCTAATGGGAACTTTGCACGTCTTTAAAATTAAACAGAGTCTGCTTCTGCATAATTAGTAACATAGATTATGCCTCCCTTTTCTGCCTTTAATCTATAGTTATGTCGTATGTCGTATGTCGTGGTTCTTCGTTGTAGATGTATGACACATTTATTTAAAGGCAATTTTGTATTCGCGCATCGATCATGTAATTGTGTTTTATGGTACACTTATAATGCACTAATTAACTAGTTAGAATTTTATGATGGTTTTGTTTGTGTTCACGAATTATGATTTCGTTACTACTTGAGTAAACGAATAATAAATAAATAAATATGATACTTCATTCCAGTTGTTACATGATGTAATGTACATTTGCAATATATTTGCAATTCATCGTTATTAATCTACTGAACTGAATATTACTTTTATGTACAATACATTATGTAACAACAAATATTATTATTTTTATTATTATTATTATTATTATTATTAGTAGTAGTAGTAGTAGTAGTAGTAGTAGTAGTAGTAGTAGTAGTAGTAGTAGTAGTAGTAGTAGTAGTAGTAGTAGTAGTAGTAGTAGTAGTAGTAGTAGTAGTAGTAGTATTAAAACAAAACTTTTTGTCTGGGAATAGCGGACGAACGCCTTATTGTGGTCTTACGTCAAACAGATTGGCCAAAAAACGGCAAAGGTTCACGAAAGTTATTCTTAAATCAATTCATCTTTTAACGTTAGCCAATGAAGTCGCCCAAGAGAAGTGTGGTCGTCCTTCGGCCTTGTCATGTCATTGTTTAGGTAATTTCAGCCACTCGCTGCTCGTGTTACATGCTATGTTCAGGATGTGAATGGCTCATTATATTGAGATTTCAGCCAGCCGTGTATCGTTCTTGAAATCGGAACGGGTATTTACGCTCAACCCACGTCTGACGTAATAGGAACTGGCGAAGTCGACTGCTGTACTTCGCCCAATCCCGTGTTTTATGGAGACGATCGGCCAGGTGTGGTTAACGTAGCTACGACCTCTTTCTTGGCAGGATGTTTTACTGGATATACAAACTACTAATCCTCACGAATTTCGGTATCGCGCAATGATCACACACTTAGTAGCTCAACTGTACTATGCAGTTATGAACTGTGCGTCATGCATGTATGGTACCAGGAGGTGACAAAGTCAGTTTGCCAACAATGCTTGCAATACTGAAAGTCATTGCACCCTCTGTCGATGATAATCTCAATTATAGTGTATGTAAAGCGCTACAATGCCGGGCATATATTCACGAATATAGACAGTAGGTCCGACACGATGCTCGATGCTTTTACGTCTAACAAAATGATCACCATAACCTCTTAAAATAAGCCGCGGGCTTAATCCATTGTTTGATACAGACTACTCAAGCAAACCCCTCATTGTAGTCTTATATCTATATACAGAGAGTAACCAGACGACACTAGCGCACGTAATACGTAATATCAAATATATGGTGAAACGATATTTACACTTTTTTTAAACATTTACAAAAATCCTAACTGTTCATCTGCTGCATTTGCGCATTATTTGCTAATCAGTTGCAAAAGTTCTATTGTAAGGGCGTAAGGCAAATGTTACCAGCAAATGGACATTAATGCAAAACAAATTACCTTCGTCCTGGTGAAATCGCTGTTGCCTGGCAGACTTCCGTCAGTGACGCAACAGTGAAGTTACGTGACGTGCAGCCAAATCGACCAGAGATAGGTCGCTGGTGATTGGTTCTAATAATATATTGCTAAATAAACACCCAATCGCGCAGCTTGTACCATGGCACGTAGCCAAGCCAATCAAGAGCGTGAAGGTAATCTGCAGGAAGTACCCCGACGGGACAAGATACTACACTGTTACGGCGGTGAGCGATCAGCTGACTACATTAATATGTTAAGCTTGGAATCCTGCATTGCACATGACTTTGAATACTTGATTGTCCGAGGGCAGCATCTTTACAATGTAAACACGAATAAAGAATTTGGTCTGGTTACATATCTGCTTAGACGTCGAATTGGGGTGCTTTGAGGGTTCACTGCGCAGCTCCCCACAGACGAGAAAGAAATAGAGAGAGAGAGGCAGGGGAGAGAGAGAGAGAGAGAGAGAGAGAGAGAGAGAGAGAGAGAGAAAGAGAGAGAGAGAGAGAGAGGGAGGGAGAGTTGGGAATAGAAAGAGCAAGAGACGGGGAGGGACGGAGGGACGGAGGGACGGAGGGACGGAGGGACGGAGGGACGGAGGGACGGAGGGACGGAGGGACGGAGGGACGGAGGGACGAGGGACGGAGGACGGAGGGACGGAGGGACGGAGGGACGGAGGGACGGAGGGACGGAGGGACGGAGGGACGGAGGGACGGAGGGACGGAGGGACGGAGGGACGGAGGGACGGAGGGACGGAGGGACGGAGGGAGGAGGGAGGAAGAGAAGAAGAGAGCGAGAGCGAGAGACGAGAGGAGAGCGGAGGGAGGAGAGAGAGACGAGAGAGAGAGAGAGAGAGAGACGAGACAGAGACAGAGACAGAGAGATGGAAGGGACAGGAGAAGAAGGACAGGGACAGGGACAGGGACAGGGGACAGGGACAGGGACAGGGACAGGGACAGGGACAGGGACAGGGACAGGGACAGGGACAGGGACAGGGACAGGGACAGGGACAGGACAGGACAGGGACAGGGACAGGGACAGGGACAGGGACAGGGACAGGGACAGGGACAGGGACAGGGACAGGGACAGGGACAGGGACAGGGACAGGGACAGGGACAGGGACAGGGACAGGGACAGGGACAGGGACAGGGACAGGGACAGGGACAGGGACAGGGACAGGGACAGGGACAGGGACAGGGACAGGGACAGGGACAGGGACAGGGACAGGGACAGGGACAGGGACAGGGACAGGGACAGGACAGGACAGGGACAGGACAGGGACAGGGACAGGACAGGGACAGGGACAGGGACAGGGACAGGGACAGGGACAGGGACAGGGACAGGGACAGGGACAGGGACAGGGACAGGGACAGGGACAGGGACAGGGACAGGACAGGGACAGGACAGGGACAGGGACAGGACAGGGACAGGGACAGGGACAGGGACAGGGACAGGGACAGGGACAGGGACAGGGACAGGGACAGGGACAGGGACAGGGACAGGGACAGGGACAGGGACAGGGACAGGGACAGGGACAGGGACAGGGACAGGGACAGGGACAGGGACAGGGACAGGGACAGGGACAGGGACAGGGACAGGGACAGGGACAGGGACAGGGACAGGGACAGGGACAGGGACAGGGACAGGGACAGGGACAGGGACAGGGACAGGGACAGGGACAGGGACAGAGACAGAGACAGAGACAGAGACAGAGACAGAGACAGAGACAGAGACAGAGACAGAGACAGAGACAGAGACAGAGACAGAGACAGAGACAGAGACAGAGACAGAGACAGAGACAGAGACAGAGACAGAGACAGAGACAGAGACAGACAGAGAGATATGGCAAATTCCTACACAAAAGTAATCGCGGACATTTTTGCAACGCCAATCTCAAGCAGAAGTTATCTCCGGGTCGCGAGCTCTTCCATGAATATAGACGACATATATTTTGAATATGAACATCGTATGGAAAACAAATTGTCCAGATTTTATTGATTGAAACGATGTTTTCCTGTTGTCTTTATCGAAACTGGAGACCACAACTAACAATCAACAAAGAGCTACCATGGCAAAAGTCTAAGATGAAAACGTGGTCCAAAGAACAACAAAATCAAATTCAAGAAAACAGCGAAGAACTCGACTAACATGGTTTGATGTGTTGATAACAGACAACTAATTATACGTTGCTGCCTTTGAGAATTGAGACGCCAATAGAACACAGTTGCTCCCACTGCGAGTATTCTTTCGTGCCCGTATTCTCGAAAGACTTCCGAATTCGTAACTAATATGTCCGTAAACATAGCGACGAGGCTATTTCGGAACTGTATTTCACGGAATATCAAATATACAAATCAAGCTGAATATAAGGCTGTTGTGAATTTAATTCAACATTGATAAATGGCATATTTTGGTGTTCCTGATAGTTAATACTTGTAATACGTTTACACACGCTTTTGTGTTAGTTATACAATCACATGTGTTGGCTATTTCAATTGTGAATTTGAAATAAGCGTTTTGTGAATATAAGCATGTATAGCATGTAATTGTACCTGTCGGAACAGGAAGGTCACTTATGCTTAAACGTGCAGGAATGGTGCCATTAGTAATGCAGTTGAAAGATACGCTAACGACGCGACGATGGGAGTGTGACGATAAGTAACGTGACAATTGATGTATGGTAGCTTGATCACAGTGAATGATGATGATGATAGTGATTGGTGATCACGATAAATTAACAAGACACAATTCCATTGCGAATCCATCAAGGGATATAAAAGTTGCATTAGTAGCCTATTACACCGCACGGCTTTTATCAGATGCCGGTGATAGTGTAGACGGTAGAGACGACAATTGTCATGCAAAATGTTGCTGCTAATTATTATAGCAATGCAGCTGAATAATGGTAATTCATGATGGCGACGGGGGATTCTGATTATTGGTAATTTGTTTGATATTGCTTTTTATACATACATTTTTAATGGACGTTACTGTTATCAGTTGAGTTGTGTTGTTCTGGAAAGTTTGATTCATATTATTTAACATTATAGTTCATAGTACATATCTTAAATGGAACCATTACGTTATATATATATATATAAATATATATATATATATAATATATATATATTTATAATATATATATATATGTATATATATATATATTATATTTATATATATATATGTATATATATATTATGTTTATAATATATATATATATATATATATATATATATATATATATATATTATATATATATATATTTATATATTATATATATATATATATATATATAGTATGTATATATATATATATATATATATATATATATATATATATATATATATATATATATCACAACAAGTCGCTATGTACTCGTCGTTGTCATGACACTTGTGATTTTTTTGTTTCAGGAAACCCATTACGAAAAATATCGGTATTTCAGATTTGTTTCTTGTTAGTCAGCCAAAACCCGATACGATGCTGACACAACCACATCATTTGTGTGGTGGAAGTTACAAACAACACAACAAGTTCTGGTCGTGT
>JAODUO010000903.1:195000-196734 GCA_025642075.2 Ridgeia piscesae | reverse complement strand
AACACAAGAACAACACAAGAACAACACAAGAACAACACAAGAACAACACAAGAACAACACAAGAACAACACAAGAACAACACAAGAACAACACAAGAACAACACAAGAACAACAAGAACAAAAGAACAACAGAACTACAAGAACAGTACAAGAACAGTACAAGAACAGTACAAGAACAGTACAAGAACAGTACAAGAACGGTACAAGAACGGTACAAGAACGGTACAAGAACGGTACAAGAACGGTACAAGAACGGTACAAGAACGGTACAAGAACGGTACAAGAACGGTACAAGAACGGTACAAGAACGGTACAAGAACGGTACAAGAACGGTACAAGAACGGTACAAGAACGGTACAAGAACGGTACAAGAACGGTACAAGAACGGTACAAGAACGGTACAAGAACGGTACAAGAACGGTACAAGAACGGTACAAGAACGGTACAAGAACGGTACAAGAACGGTACAAGAACGGTACAAGAACGGTACAAGAACGGTACAAGAACGGTACAAGAACGGTACAAGAACGGTACAAGAACGGTACAAGAACGGTACAAGAACGGTACAAGAACGGTACAAGAACGGTACAAGAACGGTACAAGAACGGTACAAGAACGGTACAAGAACGGTACAAGAACGGTACAAGAACGGTACAAGAACGGTACAAGAACGGTACAAGAACGGTACAAGAACGGTACAAGAACGGTACAAGAACGGTACAAGAACGGTACAAGAACGGTACAAGAACGGTACAAGAACGGTACAAGAACGGTACAAGAACGGTACAAGAACGGTACAAGAACGGTACAAGAACGGTACAAGAACGGTACAAGAACGGTACAAGAACGGTACAAGAACGGTACAAGAACGGTACAAGAACGGTACAAGAACGGTACAAGAACGGTACAAGAACGGTACAAGAACGGTACAAGAACGGTACAAGAACGGTACAAGAACGGTACAAGAACGGTACAAGAACGGTACAAGAACGGTACAAGAACGGTACAAGAACGGTACAAGAACGGTACAAGAACGGTACAAGAACGGTACAAGAACGGTACAAGAACGGTACAAGAACGGTACAAGAACGGTACAAGAACGGTACAAGAACGGTACAAGAACGGTACAAGAACGGTACAAGAACGGTACAAGAACGGTACAAGAACGGTACAAGAACGGTACAAGAACGGTACAAGAACGGTACAAGAACGGTACAAGAACGGTACAAGAACGGTACAAGAACGGTACAAGAACGGTACAAGAACGGTACAAGAACGGTACAAGAACGGTACAAGAACGGTACAAGAACGGTACAAGAACGGTACAAGAACGGTACAAGAACGGTACAAGAACGGTACAAGAACGGTACAAGAACGGTACAAGAACGGTACAAGAACGGTACAAGAACGGTACAAGAACGGTACAAGAACGGTACAAGAACGGTACAAGAACGGTACAAGAACGGTACAAGAACGGTACAAGAACGGTACAAGAACGGTACAAGAACGGTACAAGAACGGTACAAGAACGGTACAAGAACGGTACAAGAACGGTACAAGAACGGTACAAGAACGGTACAAGAACGGTACAAGAACGGTACAAGAACGGTACAAGAACGATACAAGAACGATACAAGAACGATACAAGAACGATACAAGAACAATACAAGAACACAAGAGAAGTGGTGTAAGCGGCCGCGACTGCGGAAAACACTTAATAAAATAATTATTATT